>ML255103.1:1500-21420 GCA_005239495.1 Nicotiana undulata
GACTCGTGGGCCAATATCTCTCCCCGCTCGCGAATCATACCTGCGACTCGGGGGCCAATGACATAAATATATATATACTATCCCGATCACGAATCATACCTGTGATTCGGGGCCAATGATGTAAAGTAAAACCCTCCCCGATCATGAATCATACTTGTGACTCGGGGGCCGATAAAAATAGTAGTATAATTCTTCCCTGATCACGAATCAAACCTGTGACTCAGGGGCCAGTAATGAAAATATATGTTCTTCCCGATCACGAATCATACCTGTGACTCGGGGGCCATGAATGCATGAATGCATATATATGTGTATATGTAGACACCATGGTACCGACTCATCAACGCTCAACGGGATCGGATATTCGCATCTCTCTTGATAGTCAAAGTTAGGATTTTATATCATATTATCCTCTTTTCTCATAATATCACCATGGTGGAATAATTCAAGTATAGGAAGGATTTACAATCACCTTCATTTTGCTCAACAACTCAGGATCAAGATTTATCTCATTTACTATGTTTTCTTTATCAATTATATCAGGAGTAACACAATTAATCAATTGATGAAATTCATAATTCTTATCTGAATAATATGTACATTTAGCTCAAAGCTATCATAGCTCCATTTCATCATATACCGGCAATATAACTTGTATAAGGCATCAGATAATATCAAACAAACAGCTAGAACAAGCTCGTGGGTCCTACGGCTACCCAACATACAGTATAGATGTCGCGTACGGACTCTCGTCATGTGGTACGTACGCAGCCCCCTCAACAATCACAATTAGCAACAAGGAGCCTAGGGGACGTTTCCCCCTTACAAAGTTTGGAAAGGAGACTCACCTGGACAAGTACTCCTCCGGTCTATGGACAAATCGACAAGACACACGAATCCTCCAAATTACCCTCGATGGCTCGCAATTGGTGTTTTCAACTCCGAGCCTCGGCGTCCGGAAAAATTACGATTCTTGAAGAAATGCGCTACACGTCGTCTAAGGATCAAGATTAACTCAATTAATCATCCTATAATAGCTCAAAAATCAGATTTTGAATTTTCTCAAAAACCCTCTATTTTTCCCAAACCCTCTTATGAATTTTCTTGATTTATGAAAGTGGAATTCCTCAAGAATCGAAGTTATAAACATGCGGGAAGCCAAAGAATCACTTAACTGAGTTAATCACTCGCTAACACTGATATGGAGCTCTTGGGGGTCTTAGCAATGGAGGAAAAAAACGAGTTTGGGAAGAAAATTAACGGAGTGGGCCTTTTATAGAACTGCCCAGTAGTTCTCGCTCCTGCGGCCTTTGGATCGGAGGTGTGGACTCGCACCTGCGTGAAATTGGTCACGCCTGCGATTGGCCTGGGCCCTGGGAGAGGTCGCTCCTGCGGACTTTTGTCCGCTCCTGCGGAGCCGCGCCAGCGAGAGGAAGGGTCGCCCCTGCGGTCTAGGCCGCTCCTGCGATGAATTGGCCGCTGGTGCGTGCCTCGCGCCTGCAGCTGATGGACCGCATGGGTGGTCACACCAGAAACAGCCCCCCACCAGCTACTAATTGCCGGTTTTTGATCCCGATTGGGGTCCAGGAGGCCCTTGGGCCCACCCGAACCCCCGACAAATTATACCAGTAACTCCCAAATCATAATACGGACTCGCTCGAACTCTCGGAACACTCAAAACATCATCCGAACTAGAAATCACTCTCCAAAACCCCTTAGTTTCAAACTTAAGTTTCAAGAAAATTTCAATGGCTCACCAATACGCCGAACGGGTCTATACTGCTCGGAATGACCCCAAACTTTGCGGACAAGTCATAAATGACTATACGGAACTATTGCCAATTCCGAAATTCCATTCGGACCATGATATCATGAGGTCCAATTCCAGGATGAATTCTAAATCTTATGAAATCCTAAATTCCAATTCAGGTGCCGAAATACTCGCGGGTCATCAGAAACCCGAGGCGAACATACGCTCAAGTCTGAAATCATCATCCAGAGCTGCTGGAGCTGTCAGCACTCGATTCCGAGGTCGTTGCTCAAAATGCTGCTCGAAACCAAAATTAGCCAAATAGGCTAGCCTTCAGGAACCAAGTGTTCCTGAACTGGCCAAATCACTTCTGAATCTCGAAGTACCTGCCCCCCACAAATAATAAGGCATGATTAGCCGCTATGTAAAGAGTCATTTACGGGAACGGAGTCGCAACACACAAAACGACCGGCTGGGTCGTTACACCTTTACTCCATGTTTCTTCTTTATCCTTTATATACTGATTTACATGCCTTACATACTCGGTACATTATTCTTACTGACGTCCTTTTGTTGGGGACACTGCATTCATGCCTGAATGTATTGATAATCAGTTTGACGAGTCTTCATAGTAGATGAGATTGGCTTCAGCGAAGGATCGATAAGACTCTACCTCATTGGGAATGCAGCTGAGTCTACGAGTCATCGTGTCAGAAGTTCTATACAGACTTATGGGTAGGCCGGTACCCTGTCCCATTTGATGTCAAATAATCTTAGAGGCTTTATAGACAGAGGTTCATTTGTACAGTATGTCAGAGGCCATGACGGCCCATATGTGTTCATGTTTTAAGGAAAATGATTCAGTGATAAAGTGTTTTCCCACTTAGGCTTGTACGTTATGAGTTATGTCCATGTTGGTCCATGAAAGTTACAAAAGGAATGAATTCAACCAACTCGACCTATGTATGTTCTAGTTTTGGGTTGAATGATCATGAGTTACAGAGTGGTTTGCTCGGGCCAGCACGGCTCCAAGTGCCAGTCACGACTCCCCAGGTTTGGGGCATGACACTCAACTTGTGGTTTCTATGTTGTTGATAAAAGAGAGTCGTCGCCTAATATTTAAAGGTATACTAGGGTACCTATTTAATTGATAAGTTATATTTTTATTAGTCTGCTAGCCGGTGAGATTATGGGCAAGGGTTCTTGTTCTTCTAAGGGAAAGGTGTTAGGCACCCCTTAAAATCTACCTAAGGTAGCTCCATAAGACTTAGACTAATTTTAAGGGATAAACTATTTGCACTATGCTTAATTGCTAATAGAGAGTACGACTTATTGTATACCTAATGGAGAGTATTAGAAAAATATGTGTACTTAAGAGGGGTATGAATTTATAAAGGAGTTCAAAGATATGTTGAAAGAGTTTTGAAAATATATATGTATGTGGTCAATATTTTATAAAACTTATAAAAGGAGGTTAAGTTAGGAAAACTGTTGATTTAGGGGATAGGTGTAATTCTAAAAGGTGTTTGTAAATGTGAGCTATAGTTAAACATTGATTTGAACATTTAAAGAAAGATCATTCAGTTGGAAATCCTTTAAGGCGACAGTTCTTCATTTTTTGCGAAAAATTCTGATTTTTTGCTTCGTGATAGTAGAGCTTGTGATTCAGTTCTGATTCTTTTGAAAATGGGCCACTGTTTTTGCTAAGCTCTAGGGTTCAAAATTTCTTAAGAAAATAAAAAGGTGAGCGAGAACATAGTAATGAGATGAGTATATTATAATTAGAAAAGTGGGGATTAATTACTAACTAGTTCCTTTTAAATTCTATATTATTTAAAGCTTGTCTATGTTTCATATTATATTAAATCATGAAGATAAACTATGTGATCTAATATATGAGAGTTAAATACATGAACAAAAAATGCGATAAAGCAACATAGCAGTATTTAAAAGAAATTAAGCAGTAAACTAGATTAAGGAAGTACTAAATAATAACAAAGGAATAGAGGGAAAAAGGACTGGACTCTGATAATTGGGCCTTAAGAAGGCAGACCCAGTGGTAAAGAGCCGCGGCTACGGCTGATATTGGACTCTCCAAAAAAATGTGACAAGGCTGGGATTGGGACTGAGTTCCTTAGGTACTCAGCAGGCCAAATGATGTACATGTCCAAAAGTAAAGGAAAATCATTAGACACATGCTTCATATATTCAGCATATTTAACCATGTATATATATATATATATATATATAAACCAACTATAAATATTAAAACATCAATAGTCTAATGCTATGAGAAATTATACTAATGTGGTAGTTATGCTTGGCAGATAATTTACATTGAAAGTCCTTCGTTGTCATTAAACACTAAACCCCTAAAGAATCAAAAGTGTCAATTAAGGGCTAAGGAGTGACTTCTACTCAAGGTCGAATCCCCCTTTTGAATCCCCCAACACTTCAAAGTTCCCATGTGTCACAGGGGTGATTTTAGTCAGTTCGAACCACACCCGTGCGGCTGTCAAGTTGTGCGCTTGACTCAGCCTTTCCCACACTTAGCCAAATTTTAGTAGCTTTTGGTCTTGACAAATTTTAGGCAATAAAACAACAGGAACACAAGCCAATACGGGAAAACCCAACCTTTGTATTAATTTCAAAACAACACAAATGACACCATCACTTGCTATGATCACAAGTCGATCACAACCCACTTTTGACGAAGAACACAAGTCGTTATTGGCCAACACTAAGACCTGCCCAAGCCTAGCCTTAGTCCCTTTTGAAACATCTTGAAACCCTCACGTTTCACTCTTGTTTCCCACTTGTAATTTCACACGAAATTACCCACACATATCTGCCTAAGTTCATAAGGCCTTATTTATAAAACATAGGCAGCCCTTAGACTTGGCAGCACATTGACACTTGTCGTCGAAAACTTTTGCCACTTGGCGGGCTAAGTTTAAACATGTTCCTAACTTGTAGTTGACATCCCCAACTACTTAGGCCATCATACACGAAATAGGGTCCTGGATACAAGCATAATCAGTTCATGGGAGATCATGGGAGATCATGGGGACAAGGAGTTAGGAAATGTAACCGCCAACTACTTTGGCATGTGCCTTTGACTTGGTCGGCCATGCTCCACGCCCAAGCTTGCTTTGTGCCAAGATTTAGCTCATCTTTGACATTGTTCTGCACCAATGTCTCACCCGCATTCCGCCGCCATGACTTTGCCGCACACGTCCGACACCACTGCCGCCCGCACACTGCCTTGGCCTAGTTTTCTGCCTTGCCCATGCCACTGCTCATTTCCCTCATGCCATTGCTTGTATTTTCATTCACATAGCCTTGTCTTGCTATTGAAAGCCTTTTCCATCAACCCGCACATCCGTCTTGCCTTAGCTTCGCCCGCACCTAGCTGCCATAACCCATAGTGCCATTGCCACTGATTTTGGCGCGCATGTCGTGCCATGCCGCCCTAACATTACCCACATTGTTTTGTCAAGCCCTTTTCCAAGCGTGTCTTGCCCGTGACAAGACCTTGGCTAATACTTTCTCACAACAGCCCTCAAGTCAATGTCTTGTCCATCACCCGCATGATCGTTTGGCCCGCGCATAGGCCAATGACAAGGCCATCACGCCCAATCCTTGCCACAGCCGCGCCAACGCCCGATGTCAAAGAATTGGGTCCTAACAAACCACCCACACCCTTTGAAATCGACGTCTTCATCGAGCCAACTCAATTAATCAACCCCAAGGGGTTGTTGACATACAACGCCCCGGGTGCTTCCCTTACTTCTGCCACAATGGCATTTGCTTCCACCACTTGTACCTGTTTCTCCGCAGCCATCATTGCATTTACCCGTGCCTGCACCGGACAGTCCTTCTTCAAGTGTGGTCCACCACAAGTGAAACAGCCTTTGAACTTGCCGTTTCTTTCTTTGTCGTAGGGAGTCTCCGCTTGCCTCCCGTTCTTAGTAAACCCTTCTGTTTCGGCAGCTTGGCCTTTCCCATTTTTCTTCCATTCCCTCGCCTTGTCTTTCTTTCCGTCTTTTGAAGATTCAGCAGGGTCCCCACCTAAATTGAAATTCGCCAATGCATCTGCCGCCGCAATAGCCGTTGAGAGGTTTTGCACATTCTGCCTCCCCAACTCTAATTGCGCCCATCCCTTCAATATGCTCATGAAGTAATGAAGCTTGTCTTCTTCTGCCATATTACTTACATTCAGCATCAAGGACGAGAATTCCTTGACATACTCCCTCACCGAGCCACTTTGTTTCAAGCGACGTAGTCCGTCTCTTGCAACCCATGACGAGTTGCTAGGAAGGAATTGAGATTTTAATTCCTTCTTCAGCATCTCCCAAGTTTCAATCCTGTGCAAACCAGCATTTTCCACTTCCATGACTCGTGTACGCCACCACACTTTTGCATCATCCGCCAAGTACATCGGTGTAATGGTCACCTTCTCATCATCCGGAACACGAGCAGCTTGAAAATACTGCTCCATATCCCACATGAAATTTTCCAGCTCTTTGGCACTTCTCGCACCACCATAGGCCTTTGGCTCCGGAACCCTCACTTTGGTGCGTTCATCGCTTCTAAGGGGAGTATTCTGCATTGCCTTTCGAAGTTTCTACACCTCCTCACGTAGTTCTTCCTTTTCTTGGCGCACCAAGGCCATTTCTGCCAGCGTAGTCTCATGTCTCGCCGCATAATCTGCCTCTAAATGTGCCATCCGTGCAAGGACAGAAGAATCTGTTCCGCTTTCAAGAGCCTGCCCCACAAGTGCTTCAAGTTGTTCCACTCTTTGGCGCAGTTCAGCATTCGTGCCACCAGCCATGCTTTCAAACAGCCCCACGTAATCTGCCACCGGTCGTCTTGCCACCGCTACGAACTAAGCCTGCCTTGCTCTGATACCAGTTGTCACAGGGGTGATTTTAGTCAGTCTGAACGACACCCGTGCGGAAGTCAAGTTGTGCGCTTGACTCAGCCTTTCCCACACTTAGCCAAATTTCAGTAGCTTTTGGTCTTGACGAATTTTAGGCAACAAAACAACAGGAACACAAGCCAATACGGGAAAACCCAACCTTTGTATTAATTTCAAAACAACACAAAGGACACCCTTACTTGCTATGATCACAAGTCGATCACAGCCCACTTTTGACGAAGAACATAAGTCGTTCTTGGCCAACACTAAGACCTGCCCAAGCCTAGCCTTAGTCCCTTTTGAAACACCTTGATACCCTCACGTTTCACTCTTGTTTCCCACTTGTTTTTCACACGAAATTACCCACACACATCTGCCTAAGTCCATAAGGCCCTATTTATAAAACATAGGCAGCCCTTAGACTTGGCACCACATTGACACTTGTCGTCGACAGCTTTTTCCACTTGGCGGGCTAAGTTTAAACATGTTCCTAACTTGTAGTTGACATCCCCAACTACTTAGGCCATCATACACGAAATAGGGTCATGGATACAAGCATAATCAGTTCATGGGAGATCATGGGAGATCATGGGGACAAGGAGTTAGGAAATGTAACCGCCAACTACTTTGGCATGTGCCTTTGACTTGGTCAGCCATGCTCCACGCCCAAGCTTGCTTTGTGCCAAGATTTAGCTCATCTTTGACATTGTTTCGCACCAATGTCTCACCCGCATTCCTCCGCGATGACTTTGCCGCACACGTCCGACGCCATTGCCGCCCGCACACTGCCTTGGCCTAGTTTTCTGCCTTGCCCATGCCACTGCTCATTTTCTTCATGCCATTGCTTGTATTTTCATTAACATAGCCTTGTCTTGGCTATTGAAAGCCTTTTCCATCAACCCGCACATCCGTCTTGCCTTAGCTTCGCCCGCACCTAGCTGCCACAACCCATAGTGCCATTGCCACTGATTTTGGCGCGCATGCCGTGACATGCCTCCCTAACATTGCCCACACTGTTTTGTCAAGACTTTTACAAGCGTGTCTTGCCCTTGCAAAGACTTTGGCCAATACTTTCCCACAACATCCCTCAAGTCAATGTCTTGTCCATCACCCGCATGATATTTTGGCCCGCGTATAGGCCAATGACAAGGCCACAATCCTTGCCACAACCGCGCCAACGCCCGATGTCAAAGAATTGGGTCCTAACACCATGGGACTCAAGGGCTAGGTAATTCTTGTGCAGGGGAGAGCAACCCAACCTAGAGTTAAACTCTACTTCCAAATACCCCTAGCCACTAACGACTTATTTTTTCCTATGGGTTTAAATGCCAATGAGGCCCTTTCAATGCAAACTAAATGCTATAGTATCCTTCACCACAAAAGCATACTTTCCCTTCTAACAAAATATATTTTGAGCACACAAACAGTTCTACATTTTGATACCAAATAAAGAGTGCATATCAGGTAAATCTAAAAGTATGACCTAGAGCAAACATAGGAGAGAAGCAGAAACATCAAAACATAATGTTAAATTCCCAACACTAGGGAAATACATTCAATGGAAAGTCAAAGAGCACAGAATTCAGGTGTGCAACAACCTAGAAAATGTTAATATTTCCACTATGATAGACTAATTATAGGCTGGTTAGCTTAGGTCTTACTACTAGCATATTCTTGAACCAGTAACACTACTTGGAACTTTGAAGGTCATCAGTAAAGATTCAGACAAAACAGTTATGACTAACCACTTTTACAGAAGCTATCAAAGATATGAGAAACAGGTTTAAACCCTCAACATGACTACAAGTTCACAGATATGTACATGGAATCCCTAAGGACTTAACACAGTTATATTCCTAATAGTATTATCCTTAAACAAGCCATCATTTCAAGACAATATTAAACAAGGACTTCTCACAAGGTTTAAGGATCAGATTCAGTTTCAGATTAACAAGAAGGAGATGAATGAGGGTAGTTGGTGTCAAACAAGGAACACACAGTATTAAGTCATCTATATACAGACACTTCAAGTGAGATTGTGATTTCATATAGATAAGGGAGGTGTGTATGTTACAAAATCGAGTTAAACATGTCATAAAGGGAGATGGGTTACAGAAAAATGGAATATGACACCAAGACATGTTTACTTCAGGAATATAGTCTAAATTAGTTTCTAAATGTGAAGTAGTCATACTCAGCTTTAAAATTACCACTTGATTATAACTAGAATAACTAGGTCCCACTTTTATGGAAGATAACTTAATAATAACTGCATATGAGCTTCACAAAGACAACATTAGCTTCAAAGAGGTTAAAGACAGGAAAGTACTACACTTAAACAGGTTCTGACTTAAACATGCAGCTGAGGGTTACAACTAAACATGAGACAACCAAAATTTAACTTAATCGCAAACACCAGTCAACTATAACAAACATGGTCATGACTTAGAATAAAAGGGTAACTTAATCTTAACAGAGTATGTACAATAGATCTATTGGTATTCATGAAAAGAAGAATGTTCAAATCAAACAAGACCGTTTCAACAGATACAACCAATAGCTAGATGAAATTATGAGAATGCAATTATGATAGCCCAAAAGTTACCTTCAGAGTTAACAGATACAAGTATAGAGAAAAAAAGCATATAAATACTTATATTTTTCATGCTACACTTAAATGGTTGGTGATATGAACTTATGAGTTTTTAGGTTCATCCTAGTTAGGATTATCAAATAATGAACTCAACCACAAGACAAACAGGACACAGGGAAAACAATAGACAGAGGTAAAGATTACAACAGAATCAACAATGAAAGACAATGAAGTCCATGTAGCGCGAGCAATCATTCAAGGCACATTACAACTTAAACATCCAGACTGTTTGAACTCAGAAATGAAAACCATCAGAAATCCCATGATAACTTGATCAATTATTAATTAAAGACTCGAGAGGCAGGACAAGTGATCATAAACAGACAACATATTATTATAAACAGAAAAAAAACATTTCCATGCTAGTTATAAGCACTATAAACAACTATAGTTCACAGAAGACAACTAGCATGTTCATAGGAGATCTCTTAGTTTCTTACTGCCTCAAAAGCTTCAAGCTCGAAGCAACTATAGTATTCACAAACGAAAAAGGAAAATAGTAAGGAACCCTAGGTTTTTTATCTAGAATCGCTCTAAAATGATTGTGTAGTTAGTTTTCATTGTTAGATCGTGTGTTGGTGAGAACATTAAAGGCTCTACTTATAGTGCCATTTAAGGCTCTTAGGGTTTCACAGATTCTAATCAGTAGTGGAACGTGATGAAAGATCGATGATGATAGCAAAATTGAGTGAAAATATCTCAAAGACAAAGGGGAATCATTGATAATTTTTACCTGAGTGGAGAAAATTGATCGTGGAAGGAAAGCCCATCGGACAAAGCCCAAAAGCACAAAGGTCACTACGTTTGACCTCTGGGTACACAATATTCATGATGAAGCTATGAAACGTGCACATGCATGCTCCAATTTGGATGAACGGGTGGAGAAACCATATGGAATGGAGTTTCATCGTTTAATTCTAGGGTTTTAAATTGGGGGTTTTGAATTCAATCGACGATATTTGAAACTAGACTTACTAGCTTCATCTCCTAGGATAAAGAGACGAATATTTAAGTTTGATTTGAAAGAAAGAAAGAATGGTGTTTCAACCTCACTGGACGTGTCTAATCTCTCGGATTTGATGAGAAAAAATGGGAAAATTAGCGCGATTCGGGGATGGAGAAGCAGGAAAGGACGATTTGGTGAAGGTCTTCTGACCTTGCATCGGTTCGTGCATGTTTTATCTAATTGACGGGTTTGAAGGGATGAGAGAAAAGAGAGAGGAAAGGGAAATGAGGGAGGTTGGGCGTGGTAAGAAATGATTAGGGTCTTTGGGAATAAGTTTGGTCCATAGAATTGAAGACAAGATATGGAACGGGAACCGTTGGATCTGCTGATCAACGACTCAGAGTATTTTGGTAATTGGATTTTTAGAAATGATTTATGTGGGAAAATCAGTGGCCATTGGTGTTACGACCCAAAATCCTAACTCAGATCGTGATGGCGCCCAACAGCGGGGTCAGGAAAGCCAACATTTAAACTACTACGGTTCCTTCTCATTTGCCTTAAACATATCAATATATATATATATATACTAAGATACAAGCTTAGATTATTAACCGATTAGGGGTAATTAACCAGTTTTAAACAAAAGCAGTCATAATGAGGTATGAGTCCAAAATATGCATATATGTACGGACATAATCTACACAAATACTACGTGTGTGCCAGGAACCAGTGTCACGAATATCACGGGCATACTAACTGGATATACAAAAGATAGAATACACAATCCCACTGTCTGAAATAAATAGACGGGAACATAAGCAAAAGAAACTCCATGGTGCTGCCTGAGGATCGCCATGAAAAGCAGATCACCGTGAAGTCAGGCCCGCTACAGTCAATATCTAGCTCCGGTCTGATAACCAAATGCACCAGCCTCAGAACCTGTACAGTTAAGTACAGAAGTGCAGCATGAGTACATAAATAAATATGTACCCAGTGAGTATCACGTCTAATATTGAAGAAGTAGTGATGAGAGGTCTACATGACACTCACTAAGGTCCAACGGTATAATATATGACAAGATATAACGAAATACAATAGGCATGTAAGACAATGAGCAGCAAATGCGTATCAAGCACAGAGATCCAGGTAACTACTGAAAATAAATAACAATGTCCACTCTCCCTTCCCCCAAATATCTGTCAAGCCAATATCCATGAAACAGTACAAAATAGTCATGCGCACACAGGAATAAGACATCCGGCCGAAGTCGTAAGGGAGACATCTAAGTACTGTTTGGTCGTAAAGCTTCCCCCGCTCGCGAATCATACCTGCGACTCGGGTGCTAGTATATTTATACATAATTATCATAAAGCTTCCCCTGCTCCGAATCATATATGCAACTCGGGTGCTGACACATTATACCAAATTATCATAAAGCTTCCCCCGCTCGCGAATCATACCTGCGACTCGGGTGCTGACATATATATATATATATACCGAATTTATCAATAAGCTCAGTAGAGACTACACTTATGACAGGGATTAACTAACTGGGGATTCGAATGCAACCTTACACCATTTTCATGCTAGTTCAAGAGTAATAAGCAACTCAAAGTACGCCTAAAGATACATATAAGGCACATAAAAGCATGCTTGTGAGCCCTAAAGCTACCCGACCTGACATAATAGTCGCTACGTGTGGACTCTCGTCACTTTGTACGCAAGTAGCCCCCAAAAAATTAAACACAGCATATAGAACACCTATGGGGATAATTCCCTCTTACGAGGTTAGAAAGGAGACTCACCTCGTGTCGAATCTACCTCTCGGACCAAAGATGCACCTGAAACTCCGAACTCTACACCCGAGGACTCGCAACTAGCCAAATATTGTACAAGTATATCAATTCATGTTCAATGTAGGGAAATTATCCTATTTATTCAAGAATTTCAACATTCTTGAAGAATTTCCAAAATTCAACCCCGGGCCCGCACGCTCGAATTTCAAAAATTCTCGAAGGAATCACTCACCCATAGCCTAAGGATCGTTAATATATGATTTCTACTTGAATTCATAGCAATAAATAGGGAAATTCATCAAATTCCTCAAGCACCCTAAGTTACTACCCAAATCTTGATTTTTCCACCAATTTAGTAGTTAACTTAACTAGTAATTCATGTATTAAACTAGTATTAGTGTGGAATTAACTTACCTCTTCATTAGATAGGTCGTGGAATCTCTTCTCCAAGCTCCCAAGTCTTTAATGGCGGTGAGAAGTGAAGGAAATGGGTAAAATCCCGTGTTTAAACTAACACTGCCCAGCTGCCCCTTGTGTGCGATCGCAGCTGGGGAAGTGCAATCGCACAAGCCAAATGTCCAGGACCCTTGAAGGTCCACTGTACGACCGCGGAGGGGGGAATGCGATCGCGAAAGGCTAGCTGGCTAGGCCTATGCAATCGCGGGGGTGGGGGATGCGATCACAGAGAGAGAAAATCAGTTGTGTCAGGCCACAGCCCAACCCAGTGCGAACGCAGATAGACCTGTGCGATCGCTCAGGTCATTTTCTCCCCCTGCCAATTCCTCCTATGCGATCGCATTAGCTCACCTGCGATCACACAAAAGGAAACCAGACAGGAAAAATCTGGTGTTTTGTAATTAGCTCTGAGGAGTCCGAAACTCACTCGAGCCCCTCGGAACCCCGTCAAAAGGCACTGGCAAGTCTGTATTCATGATACGAACTCGCTCAAAATTCCAGAATGTGAAAAACAACAACGAAACTAAGAATTCGACCCCAAAACCAAATTGAATCAAACTTTGAACTTAAAGTTCTAGAATTCGCTTTCAATGCGCCGAACCGACCCATACCACTCAGAATGACACCAAATTTTGCAAGCAAGTCATAAATGACATAACGGAACTATTACCGGTCTCAGAATTCTGTTCGGACCTCGATAAAAAAAAATCATGTTCCAAACCAAATTTCAAACTTAAGAAAATTCTTATTTCTATATTGGGCACTGAAATGCTCCCGGGTCATCGAAAACCCATCCCGAACATACGCCCAAGTCTGAAATCACCATACGAAGCCACTGGAACTGTCGGAACTCGATTTCGAGGTCGTTTGCTAAAAATGTTGACCGAAGTCAAACTTGGACAAAAAGGCCAATCTTAAGGAACCAAGTGTTCCTATAGCACTCTAAACACTTTCAAATCATGTACCACCCGTCCCCGCAAGTCACAAATTACAAGAAGCCGCTATGGGGAGTCTTATTTAGGAGAACAGGGTCCTAATACGCAAAACGACCGATCGGGTCGTTACAATTGGATTAAGAAATTTTGGATGGTTGAGATTATATCTCTGGGCGGGTATTAAAATCAAAAGAAGAATCATAGAATAAACATGACCCATTTATTAGATGGATCAACGGTTCAGATGCATTGTATTTCTTGTGTGAGTGTTACAGAGAGGCGACATGGCACGAGCTGATTGGAATAAAGAGAGTGGCTTGGATAGCTAACAAGGAAAAGATGGGGATGTTTGGACTGGGTGTATTTCGTTTGGGCCTTATTAATTGGCCCGAAAATCATATGAAGAATAGCCATTTGGCCATTGATTTGAGAATTGCAATTGTAATCCTTGGTCTTTCAATCCAATTTTTTTTATTTAATTTAAATAGACTTAAAAAATTTCAATAAATGTGGTAGAAACATAATTATTATATATACTACTAATTATTTTAATTAACTATTTATAAGACACTTTGTTTTCCTAAATTGCAACACTAATTTCGAAATTCATATCTAATTAACAAGAAATTAAAGAGTAATTTATCAAATTAATTATAGAACCTATGTAATGTGTATATAGAATTATTTTAATAATTTTAAAAATAGTAAATATATTTTTAATTTCACTGTGTTAATATTACGTGATTAATTTTAAGAACTAATACTTAATTAATTTGTAAAAAAAAGTATTTTTTACATAGAAAACACTTTAAAAATATTTATTGTAAATTATTAATTATAAATTATTTAAAAAGGGAGGGTCAAAATTGTGCGACAACACTGAGAAATACCGAGGAGGCGGTCCCGCTCTCGATCCTCTTTGCTCCGAGTCTGAGTGTGAGGCCCTCAATAAGTTGACGGATAGGACTTTATCAAAGAACATGCCGACCTCACTCTTAGAGTAAGTGTGATTGTTTTCATTCTTTTTCCTTCGTCTTAACTTGTTTCCAAGTTCTAAGTTTTGTTTTCCTTTGATTTGAAAACTGTTATTTTGGAAATTGAGAATGCTCTAAGGGAGAAGAGATGGAAACACATTTATGTGAAGTTAAAGGGTAAGTACGAGGAGTACCGTGGGAAGTACCAATACCTTTAGAGGCTGCTCCACAAGGAGGGCAACATGTCGGCCTTGAGAGAAGAGAAGTAGAAGAAAGACGAGGAGCTAATGGAAACCGTGAGGAGATTCAGCAATCTCGAGGGAACGTTGAGGAGAAAAGAAGAAGATCTTGAGTTGGGTAAAGGCGTGGAGGTCCAATATAGTGACCTTCAGAATCAGCTGGTTCAACTGCGAACCCAGTTGGACGGATGCCAGCTCGAGATCGTCACTGGCAGTGGGGAAGTTATCGAGAAGCAGCACATACTCGAGGAGGAAGACCCCTCTCGATTGGAGGCTCGAAGGGAGACATTAGTTCTGGAGTTGGAGAATAGGGATCCCCGTTCCGAGTGGGACAATATTATATCTGTGGTTGAAGCTAAGGAGGGCAGGCTCGAGGATAGAGTTGGGGAATTGGGTAAGGAGAACTCTGAGTTGCATGATCGAGTTGCAATTCTTGAGGCCGAGAATGCCCAACTGCTTGCGCGGCTCTCTGCGTCTAATGCCTCTGAGTATCCTAATATTCCTTGAGAGCACTATGTGGAGTGGATCCACGGTAAAGACAGGCTGGACATGATCCACGATTTGAAAAAAGCAGGCTCTGTTTCAAAGGCGGTTCTCAAGGAGGCTAGAGTTAAAGCTCATGATGCCTGGCTCGCCTGTGACTATGAACCCGCCACGCCTCAGCCTGACTCCGAGGGGGATGAGGAAGAGGGTGTGGACTGGCTTGCTATAATGCTTGGTATGACTCCACTATGGTCAAGGAGATGATGCAGAGGACGTCGGAGGATGGTATGGTCAGTAGATTTTTGGTCACCCTCAAACCCTCTCTACTCAACCCATTCTGAAAGTCTGTGACGGCCTTCCCTTCGAAAATATTTGGTAAGGTCATTCACCCTGTTGAACCGGGCGAGGAAGTATTTCAGTCCCTCTCTTGGGATTGCTTAGTGGCAATGATGTATCTCACTCTCATTTCAAATTTTTTGTCCCCGACATGTTCCATTACGAACTTGTCGGTCGTCTCTTCGAACGTTTCTATGGAACAGGCTGGTAACTGTGAATACCATGTCAATGCCCCTCCAGTGAAGCTTTCGCCAAATGTTTTCAGCAAGATGGAGGACGCCTACTCTTTGGTGAGGTCGTTGCCTTCCATAGCGGTAACGTAGTGAGTCACATAATCTTCGGGGTTGGTCATCCCATCATAGATTCTGAGATATGGGGACATCTTGAATGTCTTTGGTATGGCATGTGGAGTCGCTTCCTCACTATACATCTATTCTACGAACATACTGGCGTCCCTTTTTGGCAGCTATTTGGGGGCGCTAGGTGTTTTGTCTACCTGTTCCTAATGCTCTTTCATTTGATCTATGAGTGCCTCGTTCTCATTTTCTATTTTCATCATTATTTTTATCATGACGGTGAGTATGTTGTCACATGCATCAATATTGTGAGTTTTACCTAAAGTCGGAGGGTCTGGTTGGTTGTCTTGTTCGTTCCCCCGTTGTATTGCATAGACTCTCATGGTTTCTCTGGCCGTGCATGGAGCTTGTTTATTGAACGTGCTGAGTAAAGTATCAGTTAGCCATGCTTCGAGGAGCTTTCTCATAGCGGGTGGCGCCCCCTCTCCCATGGACGTGGAGGCCCATTTCCCTTTTGGTTTTGTTGTGTTACCGAAAAGGTGGAGGTGACTTTTTTTGTTTGGGAGAGTTGTGGGCATTATCCCCTCCTCATGGGTGTCATAGCCTTCATTGATAGCATTCATGAGGTTGAGGGGAACATTATCTTCCTCCTTGGTCTAGTTTCCTTGGAGACTTGTGTACGCACAGAGAAAAGAGATAAGTTTGGTGGTTTGTTTGGTTAACAAGTCATGTGAGTTATGGATCTAATGGAATCTAAAAAATTGGCTGAGAAAATTTCCACAAACGGCGCCAAACTGTTTGCCTCAAAATTTGGATATAGGTTTAAATAATTAGATTTTCTAATAAAAGATAGTTAGTCTTAGTCAATATTAATATCCAAAAAACAGATGAACCGATTTTGTAGCGAGATATCACGGATACTATTTGAGTAGCAATAAATGGCGACAATAACGCTATATTCAATGATCCAAAAATAAAGGAGGTAGCATTAAATAATAGTAAACAACAACGAATGACATTTATGTAAATAAATAAAACCATATGAGTCACCCGAAAAAAGATAAGATTCTTCGATATTCTTTCTGACAAAGATAAATGATTGATAAGCCTTTGAATATTTAGATTCTCCTTCGAGCGGGGAGAAAAGATAGATAAAGATCTGAAGAAAAGGAATATTTTGTATGTGTGTGATAAAGCAAGAATCTTCAGAGAATGTCAATACGTTATTTTTTACAATGAGTGTCTAACCCCCTATACAATCCTCTCTTTCTCTTTAAAAGGGCACATGGGCCAAAAAAACTCTAATAGTATAGATGGGAGGAATATTCCTAGAATATTATATGTGAGGTCTTATTTTTAAAACTAGTCATTACTGATTTTCTAAAGGGAGTACTCGTCCTCGTCCTTGTCCTCTATTGAGTCAACTCGACCTCGCCTTCGTCCTCTGTTAAAACCAAATCGATGACGCGTGGCAGCCGGCTTTCTTAATGTTGACTTGGCTCACATATAATTATGATAATTTTTAGCCCATACAATATAATTTATATACATTATGTGTATAATCATGTGCAATTAGCGTATAATCTATTTGTACCAACAAGAACTAAATAAATAGTAAATTCGGCCGACTTATATAAAGATTCAGCCGACAAGTGAAGGTTGCTCAAGTGGTAAGCGCACTTTACCTGCAATCCAAGGGTTGTAGTAACAAAGTGTGGAGCTCCCTTAGAAGGTTAAAACAAATAGTGCAAATATCCCAAAAAAGAGTTGAAGAAATTGGTAAGTTATAGCATGTGTAGTGTGACATAAATGTGGGTTTATCGTGTTGATAACATGACAAAGATCTCTTTGAAATTTTATCTTATTATTGTCGCGCCCCCTTTTCCCCGAGCACTCCTTTCGGGGTCGGTTAAAAGGGTTTTTGACATTGGTCAGGACAACTCATTCCTTTTGGGAAAGGGGTTTGCATATTTGAAGAGTCACCACCTAACGATTTTGAGGTGCGTTAGGGCACCTATTGGGGTTCATTTACAACTGAGTTGATAACCAGAGACAGAGTAAGGGCTTGAAATTATACCAAGGGGAAGGTGTTAGGCACCCCTCAGGATCCACAAGTGTGGTTCCCGGCCAAACAGCTTTTTGTAAATTTGTACAATTTAGCAAATAAACAAGTAGGGCTCAAATATAGGGGATTTAAGTCTAAGTACAAATATTTGAAAACAGTTAGGCTATATTTTTGGAAGGGATTGCAATCTAAGCACGTTCATGAAAGTAAAGGGGTATCCTAGGTTTATTTTTAATATGGATCACATCAATGAAATACCCGGTATGACACTCCTCAAAGAGGGGCTACACGTGGTATTAACGCACCGGTCATCATATCCATATCTAACCTTTCCCACCCCATGAAGGTAACTAAAGCGAGTGTTGGTCTCGACCTCTATTGCATGTTGTTACCCATCCCATTCTATCAGTCCCGGAGGAATTTAGGACTTCTATCCTATAAAGGAGGTTCTAGGCAGAAACTCAGGTTTTAAAAGGTGAAAATACTAAGGCGACACATAATAAAAATACATAGGACTTCAATTAAGGGGAGCATGGGAGAAAAACAGAAGGCCCAAGTATACCTCCACACATAGTACACATAAACATTCATGCACAGTTAAGGTCCAAATTTAGGTTCAGATCCTAAGCATGGTTTCTAAGTGATAACTCAAAGACAGATTTTATTGCATAACTAAGAGAGGAAGTCCTAATCAGGATTGCCTACTGGTTTTGAACATGTTAACAGTTGAACACTAATCATAGAAGATAGTTCTGGTTTTATTTGTTTATGGTTGATTACCTAAGGCTTGCCTAGGCGTGCAGCAATCATTTAGAGTTGATAAGAACTTTAGGTCATCATACCTAATAACATGCAGTTCTAGGTCTTGCAAATATTCAGAGATTTATTACCAGTTTGTTAGAGCAGGAGGACTGTTTTATATGTTTGTATTTAGACTAAGTGTAGTTAAATGAATATAATCCTATAATATGATGTCTAATGCAGAATGATGCATATGCAGTTACTAAAACAGGATCTCTAAATGTACATCAAGTTATGCACAGTTTCGAAATAGGCAGGAGTGACAGTTTTTAATGTTGTTACCTAAAGCAGGATTTTAAGTATGTAGCATGGTGAGCACTTGAACAACACATTTATCCTAAGGCAGGATTTTTAAATGCACATCACAACATTATGCACAGTTTCAGAATAGAGATAAATGATAGTTTTTAATGTTATTTACCTAGAAACAGGATTTCTAAGATGAGACATGATTTTGTTAACATTATTCATTACAGGACAGGATTCCTAAATGAAGTTTCAGGACAGGTTCATATGGCAGAGTCATATGATAGCAATTGTTTTGTTGGATATTATTTACCATATAGACATGATCTCTAAGTGCAGGCAATAAATAATGACATGCTGCAAGAAAACAGTTTGAATGAGCCTAAGTAGCACGATATCTAATGCATGGCATGTTGTACCTAAACATGGATACTATTGCGCATAGAGAAAATAAACCTAGAAACAGATCTCTACCCTTGATTATACTACAACATGCACATCACCCATCCATTTTCACTATCCGTCCCCATAGTTGTTTTACAATAATTATTACAGACCTCTGAATAGGAATTACATAGTTGAAATAGAAGAAAAATAAGAAGTTAACTATAGGGAGCCTACAGAATAGGCCCAGATCTCCCTATCCTCAATGCCAGGTACTGTTTCACAGCCCTTTCACAATCCGTGTGTGTCAGAGTTCCCTAAGGACCTCAAGGGATCCTGGGCAGTGCTCACACCCAGATTTCATAGCCAAGATAGAGTAAGTGCAGTGTAGAAAGGACTTCTCTTGTGTGTCAATGTTCAGAGGGAGCTCAAGGGTCCCAAGGCAATGCTTACACAAAAGGGGCAGAACTTAATGGTCTAAGAGTAGAGTGAAAGTGCTTGATATAGTTTGAAAACTTTGGGTAAGAAAACAGTTTTGGAAAAGAGACTTAATGGAAATAACTTTCATAACAAAAGTTTAACTGATGAAAACAATTTGAAAGAACATGAACACCAATCTCAGAACCAAGGCAACGTCAG
>ML255103.1:23683-35407 GCA_005239495.1 Nicotiana undulata
AAGTTAAAGAGGGAAGTAAATTGGGGGGGGGGGGGGTAGTCGTCTAGGACTAATTAAGGAAGGTGATTTTGGGCCATTGATCAAAATTGATCGACGACCAGGATTAAATCAGGTGCTGGGTCAGGTAGGATAGGGTATTGGGCTTGGGTATTAGGTTATGTAATTGGGCTAAAGACCAAGTTTAATTTAGGCTAGATTTTAAATAAACATTGGCTACTTGTTAAATATCCATTAAAATTAGATACATAATTAATAAAAATAGCTGATAATTAATGAAATTAAGTCTAAATAGGTGAAATTAAAGTGATTAACTAATATTTAAAATATGAAATGGCTAATTATTGAATTAAAATAGTATACAATATGTAATTAGGCTATAATTGCAAAGCTATTGTAATTATAGCCGAATAATGCCAAATTGGCTAATTTTTAAAATAATTAAATCCTAATAGGATTAAAAATGATATATTAAGCTAAGAAATATTTTGAAATCCTTTTCAATGCAATTTATGATTAATTATGGGATATAAAAGTACTAGATAAATTAGAAATAAATTGATAAAAATATGGGAAAATTATGAAAAAATTCCCATTGTTATAAAACTGATTTTGAAGGCATATATGCAAATTTAAAAATAGTTTGAGAAAAAAAATGGGTATCAACAATTATGTGATAGCTTGGTAATAATTTTTTTATGCTAGATTGAAGAAATTAGGTGATTTTCATTATTATTTAATAAATACAGGATGGTTGACGTACGTTTTGGTTACGAAATATAATCTTGGGACGTTGCTACTCTGGAATAACTGGAGCATGCTCAATTTGAGAATATTGGATCATTTAACTAATAACATGCTGAAGTCCAGAGTTTGATCTTCCGTAAAAAAAGAATTTTCATAAACCACTATTATTTACTGGTTATTAACTTCCTATAGTTACCATATACATAATTACTTCTTATAGCTATCATTCAGTTGTTACGGTAGTGTATTCACATATATTCGTGCTAATACAACAACAAAAAGCACCTAAAATCAGGACAGTATAACTGTACGTGCATGTATTCACATGTATTAGCGCCATGTATTCATGCATACAGAGTAGTAAAAAGCACCTAAAATCAGGACAGTTCAGTTGTACGCGCATGTATTCACATGTACTCGCGCCACGCATTCATGAATACAACATCAAAAAGTGCTTAGGTGATGTATTCATGAATAGAGACGAAAAACATAAATAACGTACTTAATGCCTCAATAGTAGTATATATCATAAAATACTTATTTTGCTATAAAATATAAAAGGTAACTATAAATAATAATATTTTACAATAATTTTGGTTTATAATAAATAGGATGTATACTGGTAAAATTTCACTGCAAAATTTGGGCATTTGATGTCTAGTAAACAACTAGCTAACAAATAATTTACCGTTACATCACGGCTTAATGTGAAAGCCAATTTATAAGCAATTCTCCGCATAGTTAATAATTTCTTTTAAGTTGCCAAGCTGAAACCATGAATACATCTATTTTTTCGCATAAAATACTTTATGCTCTTTTAACTTCAACCAAGACAACAACTTTATCCAGTACAAAATCAAGAACGGAATTTAAAATTCATCGGAGGATATTACCAACTCTTTTGGCCTAAATAATCTTAAAACATCGACTTAAACATAAAAACTGCGACAGTTATAGGCGTTGTACTACAGCTAATCCTGTTCCAGTAAACTACTTCAAAATGTGCCCCATCATTTTCCTTTGGATTCAATCACCCTCTTGGCAAATGATGGCAAACAGAATGATGCTTTGTGAAGCTGGGGAGGAAAAAGAATAGCAAAAGTAACAAATCAAAAGTAGAAGTGTTAAGAGTAATGAAGACAGGCATATAGCATTTTAAAAATTGACAAACAAGGAACAGAATGACAGCATACCTCAGAGTTGTAGAACTTCAAAGGTCCAAGAGTTTTGGTATGGCTGTCATCGTCGTCATCGATGGGGTTAATTGGGTTCTTGAAATCAACTGCAGGTCCCTCAGTAGAGCAGAGCATGAAACCAATCATACCACTGCAATTAATACAAGCCAAACCACACTTATTAGAATCAAACCCAGTATGCTAACAGCAAGAACATGAAGAATTATAAACTATAACTATGCTTCAATCAAAAACTAGTTAAGAGTCGGCAGCATGCAACTCAAAGAAAGAATTTACACCCATAACAACTATGCATCAACGCAAAGCAAATTGGGATTGACTATATGAATTCTCACTGTAAGCTCATTTAAGATCCATATAATACAAAATTAGAAAAAAATGAGAAGTACTAGAAGTTCTTGATATTCTCTACTGGCACATAAATCTGTAGAAAACATAGAACTTATAGTAAATGTAATAGCATGACTAAAATGTATTCTCAACTAACTAGTATTGCTTGCATATATCTTCACATCCATTGGGCCATATACTAGGTCTGTATGGATTCCAAAAGATTAGTAGGTCTTTTGAGACAATCTTTCATGTAAGAAACAAGTAAAGAACATAACGAGAGATGAGCAATAAAGTGTGGATAGCAAAATATTCATGCATATTAGGATATCTCGAATCAAAACATAGAAGTGCACCTTGGATAAGTAGGAACTGTAGTCCATGCATAGTTGACTGAGCCTTTGAAGATTTGGCGGCAATTGGCAACAATTTCTTCAATTATGTGCATGTGAAGCCATATACTCTCAGCCTGTGTAGATACAACCCCTCCTGGACGCAGAGCTCTTGCTATAGATTCAAAGAAAGGCTTTTCGAACAACTCTTGTGCTGGACCTGAAGTTAAAAGAGTGAAATTGTTTGGGGGCTGAAATGACACGAAATAGGAAGTACTCAAGCAATGATATGATAGATAGATTACCTATAGGGTCAGATGAATCCACTATGACAGCATCGTAAGTTCCTGGAGCAACATTTTTCAAAAATGCAACTCCTGCAGAAACAGGAGGCAAAAGTAAATGCCAAGAACTTATGTTTACAAGTGGACAAAAATGAGAACCAACAGAAAAGTTGAGATGATAACAAAAATTCATTGATCATACCATCACCAATGTGGAGATTAACACGTGGATCCTCGTATCCTACAGCTACATCTGGGAAAAATTGTTTAGAAACCTGTCGGAAGGGGGAAAAAATACTTAGTTTCAACATTGCATTACATTTTGCATCAAGGAGCTTAGAGCTGGTAAGTTACAACTGAGATGTCCCAAACACAACATACATCAATTAGCACATTAAAACCTTTAAGTAACAAGTAATACACAGGAAGGGATAAAATCTGGTAGCAGTTCCTGACTAAGATCAAGTATGCCATAAGACACTGCTAATACATGTAATTAGAAGAATCAGCATGTTCCTCTACCCTTAGTAAAGAAGAAAGATGTCAATGGTGACCAAAAATGTAAATAAGGTACCATTTTTATGAATGAGCATATACCTCAACTACCATCTTGTCAATCTCACATATGTCAATCTGCTCGACAGAAGAATGACGCGACACCTCACGCAAGACACCACCATCTCCTCCTCCAATAACCAGCACCTGAGGGAAGACAATCAGCTTTAAAGTTGGCAAATAAGTTAAAGAGACAAATGGTATAGATAGCTTTAGGACACTATAGCCCTGCAAAATTTGCTCGGTTCATACATAATTCACAAAAAATACACATTTGATATAATCTGTGCCAAAATATAGAAGAGGTAAGCAAACAAAGGAAATATGAAGGTACTTGTAACAAATTACACAAACTGGAAAATAAATGTGGATAAGATTCTTAAGCTATGGGCTTGATGCAAAAAGAACATAAAATTGTACAGACCTTTTTGGGATTTGGAATTGAACAAAGAGGAAGATGAGCGATCATCTCTTGGTAAGCACATTCATCCCTCTCTGTGAGTTGGATCACACCATCCAAAACAAGCACCTTTCCATAAGTTGATGACTGCACCAACAAACAAAATCAAATATAAATGAGCAGCAGCACATAGTAAAGCAATCTTGCATCATAAAAGTTAGAGAAGAGACCAAAAGTTTGTAGATCAACAAAATACCTGAAAAATCATGACATTCTGGTAATCAGACTTCCCTTGAAACAATATCTTCTCAACCTTCAACGAGTGTGCTTCCCCTGCATAAATTCCTTCCCTGTCAGTGACATCTTCCTTTTTGTTCTCTAAATTACAAGAATTCACTGGACACTCAAAGGAAAAATCTTTGCAGAATCCTCAATCCCAAACAAAAAAATGTCAAGAAAATGTACAAGCCAAATCTTATTTGTGAATTTCACAGTTAAAATCGAACTCCCCACACCTGCAAAAAAGACATTTAGATAACCAAAAATCCACCATACAAAACAAGGCAGAAAGCAACTGCAAACCATCAAAAGTAGGACCATAAACTTTAATAGACACCACCACAAGCATTCACGTACTAAAACCACCAAGAATCGCCAAAAGAGTCACAAAACTTAGATACCCAAATGCATAATAAAAGTACCCACATCAGAAAAAAGCAACCTTTAATACCCACAGTCATTAAAGTAATTAACCCCAAAAATCCCACCAAAAACAGAACATAAACAGAAACCAAGTGCAACCCAATTACAAAAAGGTACACTCTTGAATGCCGAAAATCATAGTAAGCTTTATAGGGGAAAAACACAGATAAGGCAGAAACAAACCTGGCCGAAAACCCATCAAATACAGAACATAGAAAGAGAAACAAAGTGCAACCCAATTGCCAAAAAGTAAAATCTTGGATACCCAAATGCATAAAAATCAAAGCAAACTTCACATAGAAAGGACAGATGATGAATCAAAGAACAAACCAGGCCAAAGAGGGCTAATCTCAGAGAACCAGCCAGGAAGAACAGAAGAGATATAAGGAGACTCATTGGTGCAACCGTTGTCGTTGTTGTTGTGGTTGGCTGCTTCCATCTCTTCCTCTTCTCTTGGTCTCTTCACAGGCAATACAAATGCTGCACACTCCTCTGCCATCATAAAACCCTCCTCTATTTATAGGGCCCTAAACGAAACAGGAAGTCTTCTACTTTACTTTTAACAGCACAACAATAGTTACCACAAATCTCAGGATTCTTCAGTCTGAAAATTGTAAAGAAATTCCCTAAAAAAAAAAGATAAAAAGAAATCTGTTAAGGATTGGTTGTCTTTTTGCTTTAAACTTTCGGTGAAAATTGTAATTTCTCTTCTCTTTTTTTAAGTATTTTTTTAAGGTATTGGCTATTTGTAGGTTGTAAAACTTAGTCGCACCAAATACTTAGTTAACTAAATTATACTATCAATTTTTCATGATTAAATAATTTAAAGCTAAAAATATATATTAGTAACTGTAATTATTATAATTAAGCGAGCAAGTCTTTCTGTAAATGCATGTCATGTATCTATTGATGTTGTGAAAAGTTAATGTGGAAGATTGTAAATATCATGAGGAATTGTTAAGGTGCCTGTAAACTAGATGGGATACCACTTTTATAAATAAAAAGAAAAAAGATCTAAATTTAGGCCTCATTGAATTTATTAAGATTAAGACGTCTGAATCTAAATGTATATTTGAATATTAATATGTGCATTAAAATTAAAACGACTGAATCTAAATACACATATGATTTGTATTAAGAATTGAATACTGAATAATTAAGATTATTTATTTTCTCTACACATATAAATGTACAATTATCGTTATTTTAAAACTAATAAGTATAAATTCAAATTAAGTAGTACTAATTAATCTTATACTATATTAATGAAATATTTTTTAAATTCTATGATGGTTGGAGGTGATGTGGCTAACAATGGTAGTTGTGGGTACCGAGTGGGTAGTGGCTAGTGGTGTTGTTGGTCGATAGTCGTGATTATGGATAGTGGATGAGAGTAATAGTTAACTATGATTGTGACTGATAACAGTAATGAGTGATATATAATGGTAGTTATGGTGATGGGTGATTATTGTAATAATAGTTGTTGGTAGTGATGGTTCAAAATGATAGCTAGTGGCGTTGACATCTGACATTCATGCTTGGCAGCGGCGATGGTTAAGGCGGAGGATTATGATAAAGGATGGTGGGTAGTGGGTGATGGTAGCGATGATGATGATGATTAGTGGTGAAAGTGTAGGAGTAATAGTGAAATATCATTTTTACATAAAATATTGAATGTATAACATTTTAATGTTATAGATCTTAATCATTAAAATCTATCAACACCCATGAAGTGGTTGTAAAATTAAAAAAATAAACAAACTTAATGGTTAAAATCAGGATGATTAAGATTAAGATCTAAAAAAACAAATGCGCTTACTAACTGAAATCTGAAGTACTAAAATTCCGATCTTGATAAGTGCAACCAAATGATGCCTTAATTTCATTAATGGGTGGGTTTAGTGTGTGATAAACATTGTTAGTATGCGACAGTAAGTTTGGACAAAATCTGATCGAAATTAACAAAAATATTTGAAATTTAACTTAAGAAAGAATATTGATTATTACTAAAAAAAAATCAATTTTAAGAATTGCAAATACTTTAAAAATTTCTTAAATTGGAAATACTTAACGTTAATTACTTTTACGGAGAGGAGGCTTGATTGCAAGAGTGAAATGTGATTATTGTAAAATGATGGGGAGGCTTTTCCTGCTCAACTAGGGTTTTCGTGTTTTTACTAGGTATCACCTTTTGGTCAAATGATTGGCCCCCACTAATTCCCCAACAACCATCTTGCCAATAAAAATAAAAATAAAAAATAAGGACAAAAAAGTAAAAGAAATAAAGGAGCATCTTTTTCAGAATATAAAGGAGATTGTATCTTCTTCTACCTACCCCTTCACATTTTTCACAAGCCCATAACTTTAGGCACTTTATTTGCAGAATGAGTTCATGCGGTGTGTACTGATAGATCAAAATGTTGTGGTAACATAAAATCATAAATTACTCATTCTTTCTTACCTAAAAATTTAGAGTTCTCGTTTTATGAAAAAAGCCTTTTTTTTATTAAATCCAAATTATATTAATAAAAAATATATATGTACATAGCCAAGTAGCTGCTGACCATCTACTATCCAGAATCTGAATCTAATCCTAGATTACATATTGCATTCGCATCTACTACAAATTCTAGGCATTGCTTCAAGTAACCTAGGAAAACAGAAACTAAACAGTTCATTACATACAAAGGCCTAAGGAAATCTATCCAAGCTATTTAATGTTTGCTGCCAAGATGGATGTCTTCTGCCTCTAGTATGCACATGTAGGACAATTTCTCGGCATATTATGTGTTCCTCAAAGACACTTTGCTGGAATCTAATTATGTTCCTTTTCCTCCATATACTGTATATTCTCATAGCAAACACATAGCTAGTGATTGCAGCTCTGCATGTCTTCTTTCGAGTCATTCTGCTTGTCCATGTAAGCTCCTATTTCCATACATTTACGTTCCTTTTCATGACTAGCCATATCAGTAATCTGGTCCATACTCTGCTAGTAACTGGGCACTCAAATAATAGGTGTTGCAGTGTTTCAATAGTAGCTTAGGCGAATACACAATCATGTGGCACCTGTATTCCTATTTTATTTAGTCTATCCACAGTAGATAGCCTTTCATGTGCAGCCATACATAATATGAACTTGAATCTGGGGCGAATGCTTGTCTGTTGAACTATGCTCTTCCAAGGGACTTTCTGATATTGGGGCATCAACATAAGATAGGCCTGCTTAATTGAAAATTGTTCTTGTACCTGTAATATCTTCAGTCGATCAATCAAGGATCCCTGCACGGGCTGCCTCTTCAAGTTCTCCCTTGTCTCTATGATTTTCCTGATTACCCAAGTTGCAGTCTTGGGAGTAGACATGTGCTCCAAGTTCTGTTTTTTAATATAGTATTTATGAACTCATTTTATCCGCTTGTAATCTTTTTTCATTGCAACTGCCCATAATTGCTTAGTCACAACAGCTTTGTTCCAAATGCATAAGTTTATGACATTCAAGCCCCCTACAGATTGGGGCATACAAACTTTTTCCAAGGATATCAGTGTTTTTTTGTGATAGATGCTTCACCAGTCCATAAGAATGTTCTGCATACTACATCGATCATCTTCATAACTTTCTTGGGAAGAATGAATATCTGCGCCTAGTAGGTTTGAATGTCAAACAACACTGATTTTATCGATTGTAATCTGCTAGAGTATGAAAGTAATCTTGCAGGCCAACACCTTACTCTTACTGTAATCATCTCAATTAAGGGTAAATATTGTTGCACAGTTAATTTTTTTTATGATAGTGGTACTCCTAAATATCTGAAAGGAAGAGTACCCTCCTCAAATCCCAGTACATTCAGTATATCCTGTTTTCCATATGCATCAACCCCTGCCAAATAAATAGAGCTCATATCAGTATTAGCTTGTAGTCCAGAAGCTTCAGAAATTTTTTGAAAACTCTCTTGAAGGAGTCTGATGGATTCAATGTCTGCCCTACATCTAGGATGGATACGCAAAACAAATGTGGATTATGCCTAATTTTCTACATCTAGAGTGAAAGATAAAATCCCTATTCTCTGCCAACTGTATCATTTCTCTATTTAAGTACTCCATAGAAATAACAAAGAGGTAAGGGGACATAGGTTCCCCTTGTCTGATCTCTCTTTTTCCTTGGAAAGGTTTGGTAAGTCCTCCAATTAGCACTAGGGAATATGAAACTGTTGTGACACATTCCATAATCTATTCAATGAATCTGAAGGGAAATCCAAGATTACTAAGCATTCATCTCAAGAATCTCCAGTCTATAGTATCATATGCTTTCCTTAGGTCCACTTTATTAACACAACTCGGAGATACCCCTTTCATGTTATACCCCTTGAATAATTCATGGCTGAAAAGTATGTTATCAATGATATCCCTTCTTTCTATAAAAGCAGACCACGAGTGACCTATTATGTACCCAATCACCTTCTTTATTCTTAGTTGTAACACCTTGGCAATGATTTTGTACAAGATATTATAACATGCAATAGGTCTATAGTCTTTGACCAGTGATGGTGAGCTATCTTTAGGAATCAAAGTAATAGCTGTGCAATTCACCTTCTTTTGTAACTTTCCTGTTTCAAAAAAGCCTTGTATTGCAGCATACACATCCTTCTTCACTAAGTCCTAGTTCTTTGTAAAGAACTCTATAGGGTATCCATCAATCCCTAGAGCTTTGCCTATTGGCATATCTTGATGGCTATGCCTAGCTCTTTAGTTGTCATTGGTTTTATCAATTCTGTTTGTTGATCGCTATTCAACACTGGCCCTCTTTTAATGACTTCTGAGTTTGTACATATAATCTCGCCGCTGCAATTACCCATTAACCCTTTGAAAAATGAAATAAACTGTGATTCCACCTGTGTAAGGTCTGTGAATTTAATACATGTGTCTGTATAGATACGCGTGATTGTGTTTTTGCTTTGTCTGGTCTTCCATTGTTCATGAAAGTACTTGAATTGGTGTCTCCACACATAAACCAGTTTGCCTTGGATTTCTGTCTGAGTGCTTGCTCTTCAATGTTTCTTCATTTATCAATCTCAGCTAGTAGCTCCTTCTCCCGATCAAACAAGTTCTGGCAAAAGGGCTGAGTACATATGGTAGCTTGCAGAATCTCTAGTTTTTGTCTAGTCAGCCTTTGTGCATATGAAAGTGTGATTCCACTTGTGTAAGGTCTGTGAATTTAATACATGTGTCTGTATAGATACGTGTGATTGTGTTTTTGCTTTGTCTGATCTTCCATTGTTCATGAAATTACTTTGAATTGGTGTCTCTACACATAAACCAGTTTGCCTT
This sequence comes from Nicotiana undulata, assembly GCA_005239495.1. Taxonomy (NCBI): domain Eukaryota; kingdom Viridiplantae; phylum Streptophyta; class Magnoliopsida; order Solanales; family Solanaceae; genus Nicotiana; species Nicotiana undulata. The sequence goes on from ML255103.1 coordinate 33,552, forward strand.
TGATTTCTGTTTGAGTGCTTGCTCTTCAATGTTTCTTCATTTATCAATCTCAGCTAGTAGCTCCTTCTCCCGATCAAACAAGTTCTGGCAAAAGGGCTGAGTACATATGGTAGCTTGTAGAATCTCTAATAGTCAGCCTTTGTGCATATGAGGCCATATACTAATTTAGGTCCTTTGGCTCATGCTTCAATTCCAATAGCTTTCTACTAATACAGACCATAACATCTGCACCTTGGTTCTTCTCCCATACCCTTCTTAGTATTGCATGAAGCTCAGTATGTTCCATTACATTGGAAAACAATTGAGATGGTTTTGGATGTAATCTCCTCTTCTTACCACATCTCAGTAGAAAAAGAGAGTGATTAGATACTTCTGGATTGAGGAAATCTGCCTCAATATGTCCATACTGCTGTAGTCATTGAAAGTTGCCCTGTAACACTCCTCAAATCTATAAAAGTTTCAACACATGCTAAATATAGAATTTAATTATTTTCTTTTAATCTTAAACGATAACTTCTATTACGGATTTAAACTCTTGTTATTGACTTTTGAGTTACTTCTCTATTTATAAATAATTGAATATACAATTAGGGGAGTATTAATAATTTTAATATTATTAATTAACAAAAGCGGGTATAATTAAATACTAGTTAAGTCAAAACCAAAAAATATATAAGGAAGCACGTCCCTTAGCCCATAAAGGGCTGTCGAATGCAAATGATTAAGCAAACTCTTATACAAGAAAAAGAACGTTGTACTGTTTACGCAGCAAACGCAAGGAACACAGGCAATGAAGAAAAATTCTAGGATTCTTTACAAATCACTAATTCTTGAACTCAGGTATATAAAATTCCCTATTTTCAATTATCCTATAATGGTAATAGGTAAGAATTGAATAGTTAATTCCCTTCTTTCTCTGTATCAACGGTATATTTCATGTTTAGGTAAGAAACATTAAAATTGATTAAAATGCACTGGTTGTTGTAGAATCGATTGTTTGACTGGTGTCAATTGAACTGGGGCCTACGTATTGGCTCGAGAACTTTTGAGGTGAGTTGATATAACTCTTTACTAAAGTGGTTTAACTCACAAAAGTACACATACAAGGTGTTTGATGAATTGCTTAAAAGAGTTTATATGTACTTTATTGGAGCGAGTAAGTATCTATTAACTTAGAATTATTCTAGAAAAAGTTTAGATGATTTATTATGATATATGTGCATAAATGTTCAGATTTTTGTGTTATTCTTATATTTCATTTTCATGTTGAAAATCTATAAAGAAGCAAGAATCTTTAGAAATACTTTTGAATGTTTATTTCATTTTTATGTCATGCTTTACATTTAAGGATAACAGTATGAGTGTCACGACCCAAAATCACACCTTTCAGACCGTGACTGCGTCTAACGTTGAACCCGCTAGACAAGCCAACGTGCACAACACTTTGACATCTATAAAACAACGTAACAGTATTTAAAACCATTAACCTTCAAACATTTACTGAAATAACTCGAATTCATTAATGTTCAACCTTTACCGAAAACATCCCACACCATTAACTTTCAAATCTTTACTGAACATCCCAAATCACATCAAACGTTTCACAGCAGAAAAATAATATTACCTCAAAAACTCATAATGAAATGATAAGACAACAACAACGAACAATCCCAAAACCGGGGTGTCACAACCTCACGAACTAACTAACTGAGTGCTAAATACAAAGTCTGAAAGAAATATATAATTGTCTTGGAACTAGAAGAAAAGGCAATACAATGAGGAAATCCAAATGTAGGAGAGACACCAAGGCCAACGAACGCCAGCGGGTATACCTTGAAGCTCTGGGTGGACTGAAG
>ML255104.1:0-68749 GCA_005239495.1 Nicotiana undulata
ACTCTCAACTCTATGCGATCGCAGCTCCACCTATGCGATCGCATAGACTAAGCTACCATACACTAGAAGCTGCAATTAAACACCAGATGTTTCATGTTTTCACACCCCGTTAGCTACCTGAAACTCACCCGAGCCCTCGGGTCTCAAAACCAAAAACACACACGTCTCCCAATACATCCTACGGACTTATTCAAGCTTTTAAATCATCGAAATATCATCAGAATCAACAGATTAAACCTAAAAACTCATAGAAATTTATTAAAACTTCATAAAGCTTAACTTATCCGATTTTAATCCGAATCACATCATTTCAAGTCAGTTTTACATAAAATTTCACAGATAAGTCGCATAACATATAATAAACCTGTTCCGGGCTTCGAAACCCTAATACGGGCCCGGTAACACGATTTCCACATAATAGTTCATTTTGCAAATCCTTTATTATTTTCAGAAAACAATTTTCTTTAAAAATTCATTTTTCGGGCTTGGGACCTCTGAATTCGCTTCCGGGCATACGCCCAAGTCCCATATTTTCCTACGGACCCTCCGGGACCGTCGCATCACGGGTCCGGGTCCGTTTACCAAAAATGTTGACCAAAGTCAACTTTATTCAATTAGTCAATTCAAAGTTCCATTTTATCAAATTTTCACATAGAAGCTTCCCGACTACATGCTCGGGCTGCACACGCATATCGAGGTGAGATTAACGGAGGCTTTCGGGGCCTCAGACCACATATTTAGCTAGAATTACTTAGGATGACCTTTTGGGTCATCACAAGTGACCCAGGAGCTAACATTTTCACTTGTAATCCAATTCAGTTTTAAAACCTCTAATGAAATAGCTTACAATATACTTGTATATGGTCGAAATCGGGGAGCTCGATTTCAGAGTGCAAATTGTTACCCCGGGCTCGAGATCAAATGAATCGAGGTTGGGGTCGAGTCTAGCTGAAGAGTGCATATTTCGGGGATCAAATCGAGGACCGAGCGTGACCTACCTCGAAATAGAACTATTATGGATTAGTACCAGAATGAGGGGGAATCGGCACAAAGATCAATCCATAAACTCCGGAATAGATTTATACGAATTGGTATAAATCCGTACTAGGCGGTTACACAACTGTCCCAATAAGATTCTTTACTGTAAATAGAAATGTACCATATTTAGGGTTTCCCCTCCTATATAAAGGAGACCCCAATCATTTGTAAACATCATCTAATCATTGGCAAAGAATATACTATCTTACTTTCTTGTTCATTGTTCTTCAGAATTATTCTCTAGCTTTACAACTCTTGCTTTACTGTTCTTGCCTTATTGTCCCTAACCCACCTCGAGGTCACTGTGCTCGAGGTCCATATTGCCTAAGTAACACTGGTTTGGTTCATCGACTCCTTTCGTTTATACATTATATTTCTTGTTTATTAATTAGTATTGAACTACGTCACGTATCTTTAAAACCACAAATCAAATTTAATTATTACTCGTATTTTCGAGGTAAACAGTTTGGCGCCCACCGTGGGGCTAAGGATAATAGTGATTACTTCAGTGCTAATTTTCTGATAACACACGTTATTCATCACACTTTTTCTTGTCAAAGAATATTTGATTTCAGGCTAAAACATGTCGAACTCAGCAAGCACGCCAGTGCATGGTAGTGACGGCCTAGGATTCCATGGGGAAAATGATAATGCAATAACTTTAGGGGCCGGTTAACCCTGGGGTAGCGCCAGTTCCTAACCCAGTCGATGTTGGTTCACACATTGCTCTAAACGTTGACTTGTGCAATGACGTCGGAGAAAGCATACATGGAGAAGTCCAACCTGGCGGCCAAAGAATACAAGGTCGAGAAGATAGGGAAGTCAACCTCCAAATGATTTTCGAAATGTTACAAGTGATAACTAGGGATTTTAGCCTACTATTTGCTCTTTTTAGCTTAGGTTTTAAGTCAAAAGTTCTTAAGGTATTCCCGAAAACTATCTCAGGGTGCTTACTTGCAGGTTTTTGTCAAAATGAGGGAAAGAAGCCAAAGCGAACTAAAGGAGCCAAACTTGCACAAGCCCTAAGAATGAACTGGACCGCTGTTAGTGCTATTATTAAGCCACAACGTAAGATCCTCCCCTCAGGCAGTTACAAAAAGGCCGCCGCGAAAATGAAGTTCAGAGAGATGGAATTGGGCTCATTGTTGACCGCTGACCACGTTACAAAACAGCGGCAGCGAAAGCATTGGCACGGCCACGAGCGAAATTGCGCTGAGAGCGGAAGTAAGAATCAGAGACCTGGCAATCTTCGGCCAAGCAAAGAACGCGATCCACGTCCTTTTTACGCGGCCGCGAAGCCACCTGACACTGAGGAGGTAAGAAGTCCGCTAGGAGCGAGATCAAAGTTTAGAGAGTTTTCATCAAAGCTAAAATTAGGAACGCGGGCCACGAACATTTTACGCGGCCGCGAATAAAGATCACGCCCACGCGGTAGATTTTACGATGTCCGTGAATCCCAGCCCAGTCCAAGTACAAATCTGAAGAAACGCGGTCCGCGTTAGTTATTGCGCGGCCGCGAAAGTCCATGCGCTGAGGCACCCATTATTTCACTGACAACGGAACCTCCGTAAGGGCATTTTTGTCCAGTAATTTCAATTGTGTATAAATAGATCTTTTTTGCATTTTTAGGTTCTTTTGTATTAGGGAGCTCGCGAACAACAACACTTAACCACTTTGAGTAATTTTAGCGTAGCTTTAGCTTATATTTTATTCTTGTAATCAACTTTTATGGCTTATATTTCATCTCCATCTTTCATTTCTACCTTAATTATGAGTAGCTAGACCCATTAGCTAGGGTTGTGACCCAACCCTAGTGTGGATATTTAATGGGTCTTCAATTTTAGGGCTTATTGTTTTATGGGTTAGTGATATTTAGCTTGTTTCATACTTTATTATTTGAATTGGTGGTTGCAAACACTGATTCGTGCCTTTTTGACTAGGGTTCTTCTTGAGAAAGAGGGCCCAAGTCTAGGTAAAATAGGCTAACAAGGAATTGGGGTGAATTCAAGAGATTGATAGCCCCGATTAAAGGGTTAAACCTAGAGATAGTAATACCTCACTTGATCCAATTTCACTTGCACTGATTGAACACCCAATTAGGCTTGAGAAAGCCAATTCGAGCAAAGTCACTTAAATTACCGAGAGGTATAGAGTGAGTAATTGAGTGTGAGGTTAATCACAACCCCAGATACAACAAGCTTTTCCTAAATTCTAGATCCCATTAAATACTCTCCTAGGTGTAAGTCACTTCCCTAGTGCTTTTTATCAATTGAGTAAACTCCTACAAAAACATTGTACTTAGTTTATTTTCAGCAATCAATAGCATTAAACTAGGAATAGAACCAAAATCCACCCATGGTTAGAAGTATAATTAAAGACAAAATACATATCTAGATTAGATAGAAACCCAATTCCCAACCAATCATAACTTCCTTTGGATATCGATCCCGACCTTTCGGGTAAAAGCTATATTGACCCCTCCTTGCCATTATATAGTGGTGCAGGGTTGGAGCCGATCACTTTTTGGCACCGTTGCCGGGAAGTTAAACGATTTTGGCTATCTGTCTGACTAGTTTTGTTTATTATTTTTCTTTCTTTCTATTTCACTAACATGTTTGTGTTAATTACTTTAGGTACAAATGGCTGATCTTCTTAGAAATGTTCTCCCGGTAGAGGAGGTAGAAGATAATGGTGATGATGAGGCATATTTGGTGCCTCAAGATCAAAGGAGAGGCCGCTAGGAAAATGAAAATATTCCAGACCCTCCCCCACCCCCTCCGCTAGCAATTCCTCGGGTGCTTCCAAATGAAGGTTATGCTAGTGAGATTGTCCCACCCCGAATCCTGGCGAGCAATTTCCAGATTACAAATGTGATGTTGACCTTATTGGAGCAGCGATGGTACTTCACAGGTGCTCCCCATCATAATGCATATAAATATCCAAAGGGATTTGTGGATACTTGTTGGGGAAGCAAACAGACAAACGTGTCGGAGGATGCATTGATACTGAGATTGTTCCCTTTTTCACTTAGACAAAAAGCTTTGGACTGGCTCGAAATACTTTGTTGAATCAAGTCACTGCATGATTTTGAAGAATGACAAATGACAACACGGTTGAACCAGGTCCATCAGGGCAAACATAGTCAAACAGACCAGTTGGCACGAGAAGAGTCCATGCGCAGGAAATAAACATAATCTCTGAACTAATAGGTTATATCCTAAGCGAAAAGGTTACAAATTGATAAGGAGGTGGAATTCGAATTCATGTGGGATAGAATCAAGATCAAGGAAGTTGAGATAAACACAAACTCTTCCACCAAGGAAGAGTTGCATCAGAACTGAACAACAACATCTCAACTACTGATTCTATAAATTGTTGAAGCATTCCTACTGAAGATTTTACGCACAAACACTAAAGTGAAACAACAATTGAAAGCAAAATTACCAAAGCAATTTTGCAAGCAGTTCATGTGAAGAATCCTTGTGCGACTCAAAAGCTACTTGAACCAGCTCGAAGAACCAGTTCCATCTGTTGTCTTTTGAGTCTAGTTGTTTGTCGTAGGTGATCATATATTGTATCTTTCAGCTTTATCTAGAAGCAATTTTAATAGGTACACAATATTCAAGTAGAGTTAACTCGAAGTTTGTCGCAATTAGCTAGAGGCTAGTTTGCCACAAAGGGATTAAAGTTAGTCCTTAGGTTTACAAAAGAGTTTATTTTGTAAATGTTGTTTGGCTCATTGACATACTGGAGAGTTTGGGAAACTCCTACTAGGAAGTAGGTCATGGTTTTTTCACCTTTTGAGCCAGGTGTTTTCCACGTAAAATTTCTGTATTCTTTTATTTCTGCAATTACTTTTATGCAAACTGTGGAAGTTGGAACACCAAGAAGAACCAGGTTCCTTTGTAGAGACTGCACTCAAAAATTGGACACCAGACAAATCACCCCTCCTCTTGTGTGGTAGCGTATAAAACATCAATTGGTATCAGAGTAGGTTATCTTTGAAAAGGCTAACACCTTGGAAAAGATAAAAATGATTGCACCACCTGGAAACTGGGAGGGTCAATCAACTTCAAGGCCACCACTCTTTAATGGCCATTAATACTCCTAGTGGAAGAGAAGGATGAAGGACCACTTGACTGGAGAACACTATAAACTCTGGGACATAGTCACTGATGGTCCTTTAGCCACCATGAAGAAGACTGCTGAAGGAGTAGATGTGCCAAAAACTAGAGCTGACTGCCCTGAAGAGCATCTGAAGAAATGGGAGAAAAATGCTAAGGCCAAAAAGTGGCTAGTTTGTGGACTAGGTCCAGACGAGTATAGTAAGATTCAAAGTTGTACCACTGCCAAAGAAATTTGGGATACCTTGTAGGTAGCCCACGAAGGAACACCTCAAGTGAAAAGATCAAGAGGTACTCTACTATACTCTCAGTATGAAAACTTCACTATGAAAGAAGGAGAGACAATCCAAGAGATGTACACGAGGTTCACAACTCTGACAAATGAACTCAAGTCTCTTGGCAGAGTCATTCTTGAAGAAGACAGGGTGGATAAGATCCTGAAAAGGGTCTTACCAATTTCCCGGGAAAGTAAAATCACTGCTATCCAGGTATCCAAAAATATGGCAACCCTCAGATTGGACAAGCTAATTGGAAACCTTACTGCCTATGAACTTAGAAGGCAGACAATGAAAATAGATACTCCAAATAAGGAAAGGAGTCTAGCACTGAGAATCACTGAGGGGGCAGATCTGGAGGAAGATGAGATATCCATGATCACTAAGGAATTCAGAAACTTCCTCATAAGGAAAAATGGCATCTCAAAAGGTGGAAACTACAACAAAGCTAAAGCTCCAGAAAGGCTAGCCAACGAGGGATGCTACAAATGTGGAAAAACTGACCACCATATCAAGAACTGTCCTCAGTGGGAAGTAGAATTGAAAAGGGAAAGATCTGAACGAAGGAAGAGGAAGAAGGAACTGGTCCATCCCAAGAAAACCACAACAAAAGCTATGGTTGCTGCTTGGGGGGAAAACTCAGATGAAGAATTAGAAGATGGTGAGAATGAAGAACATGCGCTCATGGCAATTGGGGAATCTGCTGAGGAATCACATGAAGAACCAGACGTAAGTATATCCCATCTCAAAAACAAGATAAAGTTCCTATCTAAAGAAAAACTCTCTGAGTTGCTACTTTATTTTATGGATGATCCGAAGAGACAAACAAAGAGAAAGAACAACTCTCTAAAGATTGTGAAATGTTGAAAGCAAAATGCATGAACATGGAAATCAAAGTAAGTGAATCTGAAAAGGAGAACACTGCCTTGAAGAACCAAGTTCATCCACTTGAAACTAAAATCCTAGAACTAAAATCTGAAAATCTAAAGTTAAAGCTAGGAACTAGTAAAAAAGCTGTTGATCATTCTCATGTCATGTTAGAAGAAAATATGGGAAAACTAAAAGATAATATGTACACCAAGGGAACAAATAAGAGCACTAAAAGAAGAACTTGGTAAAGTTAAACATGAATTAGATCGAACTTGAAAATGGAATAAATTATCTCATGCCTTGACATGGCTTCAAGAAAATCAGCGTAGCAATAGAAGAGGACTTGGATTTGGGAGTCAAATGCCCAAATGGGATCCCAAAAGCAAGTATCTCACTCTTCTTGAGAATAAAATCTGCACCACTATGGTAAGACTGGCCACTACAAAATTGAATGTACTACAAAAGAGCAGGCCAGTCGAAGAAATGAAAGTTTTGTACGAAAGAAAAACTGGCTACCAAATTGGACCAGAAAAAGCTTGATTCATCCTTTCTCTCATAGAAAAGGACCCAAACTTGTTTGGGTCCCTAAGACTAACCCCTGATTTCTTGTTGTAGGTTCAAGTGAGAGGAAGTAGTAAAATTTGGTACCTAGACAGCGGCTGCTCAAAACATATGACTGGGAACAAGAAACAGTTCCACTTGAAAACCTCAAAGGAGGAAATGTATCTTTTGGAAATGGAAAGAAAGGTGAAATTATTGGGATTGGTACAGTAGGTAAGGATGACACACGTTTCATTGAGAATGTGTACTTGATAGATGGATTGAAATATAGCCTGATCAGTGTGTCACAATTGTGTGACAGAGGTAACCTGGTTTCTTTCACTTCCACAAAATGTTTTGTGATTAACTTGCTTACTGACAAGATTGTTTTGCAGGGAAAAAGAATGAATAACATCTATGTCATAGACTTGTCCACACTATCAGAAAATGAACTCACTTGCTTAAGTGTGTTGGACATTGATCCCCTCATTTGGCACAAAAGACTTGGTCATGCTAGTCTGAATCAACTTAACAAATTAGTCTCCAAGGACTTAGTGGTAGGGCTTCCTAACATTAAGTTCAAGGAAGACAAAGTTTGTGAGGCATGTGCAAGGGGGAAGCAGGTAAGATCCTCATTCAAAAGCAAGAAAATAGTCAGTACCAACAGGACGTTGGAACTGGTTCATATGGACTTGTGTGGTCCTATGAGAATTCTGAGCAGAGGTGGTAAGAAATATGTAATGGTGCTAGTTGATGACTACTCAAGGTTCACTTGGACCTTATTTCTGACATCTAAAGATGAAGCATTTGATATGTTTACTTCATTTGTTAGAAAAACTCAAAAACAGTTAGGAAATTAACTAGCATCAATTAGATATGATCAGGGTACTAAATTTGAGAATGCAAAGTTTATTGAATTCTGTGATGAACATGGCATAAATCACAACTTTTCTGCCCCTAGAACCCCACAGCAAAATGGGGTTGTTGAAAGAAAGAACAAAACTCTTGAAGATATGGCTGCAACCTTGCTTCTTTCTAGCAAACTACCCCACAGCTTCTGGGCAGAAGCAATAAACACTGCATGCTACATAATAAATAGATGCATGACCAGACCACTGGTAGAGAAAACTCCTTATGAATTACTTAAAGGGAGAAAGCCCAACATATCCCACCTTAGGGCTTTTAGATGCAAGTGCTTTGTGCACAATAATGACAAAGATTCCCTAGGCAAATTTGATCCCAGAAGTGATGAGGGAGTATTCTTGGGATATTCATCACATAGCAAAACTTATAAAGTGTATAACAAAAGAACTATGTGTGTAGAAGACAGTGTGCATGTTATTTTTTATGAAACTAACACTCTTTCTGAGAGACAGGAAACAGAAGACGAGGAGCTCGGACTGGTCAGAAGCAGTGAACAAACTGAAGCAAATATGGAAGATGGAACAGGTGATGGACCAGGTCCAACTACCCCAAGCAACTTGACAGGGGGAACTCAACAACAAATCTCTCTGGATCTTGGCCCGGATCCTGTTCCACAACAACAAGACACCATGGGATCATCTAGTCGTGAATAATTGGTGCTCAAACCACAAAGATATCAAAGATTTCACCCCTTGAGAACATCATAACAGATTTGACATCTGGAATCAAAACAAGATCCTCCTTGAAAAATCTATGTGTGTTTGATGCGTTTCTATCCTTTGTCGAACCAAAGAACATTGCTGAAACCTTACAGGATGCTGACTGGGTAAATTCCATGCAAGAAGAGATAAATAAATTTGAAAGAAGTCAAGTATGGAAATTTGTACCCAGACCACTCGACAGATCAGTGATTGACACAAAGTGGCTCTTCGGGAACAAACACGATGAAGATGGAACTGTTACAAGAAACAAGGCCAGACTGGTTGTCCAAGGATATAGTCAAGAGGAGGGAATTGACTTGATGAGACCTTTGCTCATGTATCAAGACTGGAGGCAATCAGACTTCTTATAGCATTTGCTGCTCACATGGAATTCACTCTCCACCAGATGGATGTAAAAAGTGCTTTCCTCAATGGCTATATAAAGGAAGAAGTATTTGTCAAACAGCCTCCAGGATTTGAAATCATGGAGACACCTGACCATGTGTATAAACTTGACAAGGCATTGTATGGACTCAAACAAGCACCAAGAGCATGGTACGAGCGACTATCTAAATTCCTGCTAGAACATGACTACAAACGAGGTAAAATTGATAGCACCTTGTTCTTAAAGGAAAAAGGTCAGGATCTCCTGGTTGTGCAAATATATGTGGATGATATCATATTTGGAGCAACCTCTGAAAAATTGAGTAAGGAATTTGCCAAGCTTATGGGAAGTGAGTTTGAGATGAGTATGATGGGTGAGCTAAACTTCTTTTTAGGCTTGCAAATTAAGCAAAACTCAAATGGAACAATGATTCATCAACAAAAATATGTGAAATAATTGCTCAAAAGATTTAAAATGGAAGACTCCAAGGAAATAGACACCCTCATAGACACAACTACAAAATTAGACGTGGATGAACCTAGTTCATCCGTTGATCAAAAGCTATACAGAGGGATGATTGGGTCTTTATTATATCTCACTGCTAGTAGACCTGATATTGTGTTTAGTGTAGGGCTGTGTGCTAGATTTCAGGCAAATCCAAAGGAGTCCAATCTAACTGCATTGAAGAGAATTCTGAGATATTTGAAGGGCACCACTGATTTATGCCTTTGGTATCCTAAAGGTAGTAACTTTGACCTTGTAGGATATGTTGATGCTGATTATGCAGGTTTCCTGGTTGACAGGAAAAGTACTTCAGGCATGGCTCACTTTTTGGGCTCTTACCTTGTGTCTTGGGCCACCAAGAAACAAAACTCAGTAGCCTTGTCTATTGCTGAGGCTGAATATGTGGCTGCAGCCTCATGTTGTTCTCAGTTGCTATGGATCAAGCAACAACTCATGGATTTTGGTATAGAGGTTGGATGCATTCCAATTTTCTATGACAACACTAGTGCAATTAGTATGACGAAGAACCCGGGTCATCATAACAGAACCAAGCACATAGATGTCAGACACCATTTCCTAAGAGATAACTATGAAAAAGGAATGATCTCAATCGAATTTTGTGCTACTGACAAACAAATTACAGATATCTTCACTAAAGCACTGAGTAGGGAGCATTTTGAAAGAAACAAGCTAGAATTAGGGATGATTAAGATCACCTAATTGAAAAACAAAAAAAATGAATTTGTTTTTTGGCTAGAAACACTAAAATAGGTAACTAACCAGACTAATCATTGCTCAGTATCATGACTTTAATGTCATACTCTCTTGCCATGTGTTAATATGATTCCCTAGTTACTAATAATGTTTTTATATCTTTGTAAATTGAGTCAAATTAAAGACACTAACACGATGAACATGGTTCATCGTTGCTGACAAGGTACGTGCTCATCACTATACACTTATTGAAATAATTATTGTCACACATGAGCAAGACTGTATCTATATTTGGTTCATTTAAAATTATAAGTAGTTATCCCAAATTGAACCCATTCCAAAGAGTCAAATCAAATCTTTATTAAGCCTAGATTTATGGAGCTATAACCGTCTAATCTACTGACACTCCTGCCGCGATTAGACTTCCACTTGACCAAGAATTACTTCTGTTGTACATTTAATATCCACACCTTTAAAAATCCATCATTACCTCTCCTCTTCAAAAGCATTGCCGTCGAACCAAGTTCATCATTCCTCTCAACCAAACTGATCAACATTCTTCTCTCTCCAAATCTCACAAAAATGTCTTCCACACCACCCCCCGCTTCATCCTCATCAACCACCCCTGATTACGGTGTTTGTGTTGAAGACACTGACTCAAATTCTCCATCGATACACAGCTCACAATCTCCAACCAGGTCTTCAACCCCTCAAAACTCTCCAATTACAAACCCCATTCCTAAACCCACTCCTTCACCTCAAACAGTTCCAGCCGTTACACCAAGCCCTACTCCAGCCCCTAGAAAACGTAGAGTGGAAATGTTATCCATAAAAAACTGTTGCATCTTGTCCTCTTGCCAGGAAATTGAATGAAAAACTTCAAGCCAGTCAGGACCAAGATTCTGAAAATTAAAGCGAGTCCTTCAAATCTGCAAATGAGGAAGAAGTAACTGGTTCATCTGGTTCTGAGAAGGCTAATCCCGAAGATAGGGCTGAACCTGAAGTAGCTGAAAACAGGTTTGTTTTGATTGGTTCTTTAGTTGATGTAGAAGTACCGGATAGGATAAAGAAAAAGAAAGAAATTGAGAGAGAGGGAGAAGGGAGTTCTGCAAGGGGAACTGGGAAGAAAGGTGCCACTCTGGTAATATGTGGCCCCGCTCCTATGGTTATTGAGGAAGGAGTCAAGGACTTAGGGGGAAGCAACTCTTGGGAAGCAGCAGCAGGTCTGGGAAGTTTGCAACATGCGCAAGATGAACCTGGTTCATCCATTGAAGAAACGCTGCTGATCTGATGAAAAGGTTGGGGGAATCTTACAAACCCAAGAAGAACAGAACCCCCAAACCCAAGAAAACTGATACTCCAGTCCCATCCAAGAAAAGAAAGGCCTCTTCAACTACTGATGCTCCTGCCCCTGAGAGTCGTGCTACTAGAAGCACTGTTAGGCAAAGTGAAGAAGAAATGGAGAATGCTCTAAGAGATAGCAAGAAGAAGAAAGCTACCAAGGAAATGATACTGAATTGAGTGGAGAGAAAGTGGAAATGTCTGGTGAGGAGACTGACAAACTCACAATGTTTGGGAAGCGTACCATTTTGAAACGGGAAGCTGTTTAGACACCTTGAGGAGTTAGGGATTATTTTCTTGCTATATACCTTAGATGTGCAAGGGTGGAAGGACATGGTCCTTCACCTTGAGGGAAGTCTGGCTTGGAATGAGCTGGTAGAGTTTATGGCCAACGCAACAGTCAAAGATGGAAGGGTATCTACAAACGTTCAGGGAGTTGAGATTTCGTTTGATGCAAAGGAATTGGGGGAAATATTGAATATCCCTTCTGAGGGGTATGATGACTACACGAGGCAAAGAAGGCCTAGTTTGGATGGTTTGCCTTCAGCCCTTCAAATCACAAGGTCTTTCTGTGAGAATGAGCAAGAACCGAACCCCAGGGAAGTGTTTAAGAGTGAGATGAGGGCTCAGCACAAACTGTTTTTTGCGTTTGTGATCAAATTTCTACTGCCTAGGCAAGAGCGAAGGAACATTGCCAGCTACCTAGATCTCACCCTAATGGAGTGCCTGTAAAGGGGTTAACAGATAAATTGGCTATCCTTCATCATCCAGCTCTTGGACAGGGTTGTGAATGGATCCAAGGCACATGTTATACCTTATGGGTTTATCCTAACTGTTGTTCTTGCTCACTACAAGGTACCAGTGAAGAAGGCTGAAATGGCAACTGCTAAGGACTACTTTGGGAAGAACATTCTACTGACATGTGACTACATTGTGAATATTCCTGAGGATTAACCTGGTTCATCCAGGAAACTACCTGTTAATAGCAAGGTCAAACGCTTGTGCAGGAAGGTGAGGTCAAGGATGCGGAGATCCTTCATTTGAAAACTCGCCTTACAGAGGTTGAAGCTGAGCGGGATGCTCTCAAAGCTGATTTAGCTAAGGAAAAGCAGAAGAATGAGGGTGTGTTACAACAAATGCTCTCCTTTCTTCAAGTCAAGAACACAACCTCTGCCCCTTCCCAACCTTAGGTGTAATGTGCCTCCAAAAAACCCCTCTATGACCTAGTTTGGGATTGTCTAACTCTGTTCTGCTTTTGTTTTTTTGCTCATGGTTGTGGCTGTCTTTATTTCTTTTTGTGTATGGTGCCTGATCAATATTCAATCAATGAATTTTTCTATTTTTTTATTGACTTTTTCTCAGTTTCTTAAATAGCTTACATTTTTTTTGGTTTCTTTTGATGATAAATTCATGCTTTGCACCTGCAGTTGCCTAAATGGCCATGAGTAATTGTTAATACTTTGGTAAGCTTATCATTTTGCAACTTTTCGATGATGCCAAAAGGGGGAAGATAGTGCTTTTCAAAAGATTAGTGTGATGTTTATAACCTAAATGCACCTGGTCTCTCCATAATAAATGCTTAATACTATTAAAAGTGTCTAGGTTGGATTGAAGTATTTACAGGGTTAAGAACAGAGTTTGTCATCATCAAAAAGGGGGAATTTGTTGAATCAAGTCACTGCATGGTTTTGAAGAATGACAAATGACAACACGGTTGAACCAGGTCCATCAGGGCAAACATAGTCAAACAGACCAGTTTGCACGAGAAGAGTCCATGCGCAAGAGATAAACATAATCTCTGAACTAAGAGGTTATCTACTAAGCGAAAAGGTTTCAAATTGATAAGGAGGTGGAATTCAAATTCATGTAAGACATAATCAAGATCAAGGAAGTTGAGATAAACACCAACTCTTCCACCAAGGAAGAGTTGCATCAGAACTAAACAACAACATCTCAACTACTGATTCTATAAATGGTTGAAGCATTCCTACTGAAGATTTTACGCACAAACACTAAAGTGAAACAAGAATTGAAAGCAAAATTACAAAAGCAATTATGCAAGCAGTTCGTGTGAAGAATCCTTGTGCGACTCAAAAGCTACTTGAACTGGATCGAAGAACCAGTTCCATCCATTGTCTTTTGAGTCTAGTAGTTTGTAGTAGGTGATCATATATTGTATCTTTCAGCTTTATCTAGAAGCAATTGTAATATGCACAGTATTCAAGTTAGAGTTAACTTGAAGTTTGCCGCAATTAGCTAGAGGCTAGTTTGCCACAAAGGGATTAGAGTTAGTCCTTAGGTCTACAAAAGAGTTTATTTTGTAAATGATGTTTGGCTCATTGACATAGTGACGAGTTTGGTAAAATCCTACTGGGAAGTAGGTCGTGGTTTTTTCACCTTTGGAGCCAGGTGTTTTCCATGTAAAATTGACGTGTTCTTTTATTTTTGCAATTACTTTTCCGCAAACTGTAGAAGTTGGAACACCAAGAAGAACCAGGTTCTTCTGTAGAGACTGCACTCGAAAATTGGACACCACACAAATAACCCCCCCCCCTCTTGTGTGGTATTAACGTATAAAATATCAGACTCCCAACCATTCCATCACTATGTGGGATGAGTTGGCTGACAAGTTTATAGAAAAGTTTTTCTCACCTGGACATATGGCAGCTTTAAGGGATGAGATCTTAGCCTTCAAACAGGAACCCAATGAACCCCTTCATGAAATTTGGGAGAGATATAGAACTATGGTCAAGGAATGCCCCAATAATGACATAACAGAATCTATGATCCAACAGACATTTTACCGCGGTATAAACACGACCAATCAATGTGTGGTGAACCAGTTAGCTGGGGGTAATTTTATGAAGCTGACATATGCAGAAGCCTATGACATTCTTGATGAAATGGCTAACACTTCTTCAGCGTGGCAAAGTCAGGCAAACATTCCTCAAGGTGACCCGAGTGTGATCAATCTTCACAAGGAACTCCAAGACCTTGGAAAATCCATAGCTGAGTCAACAACTATGAACCAGATTGCCAAAGCACAACTTCAGAAAATGCAAGACCAAAGTGTGATGACCCAAAAGGTCATCTTGTGTAAATTTAGCAAAACAATCTATGTTCTGAGGCCTGAAAGCCTCCGTTAATCTCACCTCAATGTGTGTGCACATACCGAGCGCGTAGCCGGGAAGCTTTTATGTGGAAACTTGATAAAGAGTTGAATTTATAACAATTAATTGATTAAAGTTGACTTTGGTCAATATTTTTGATAAACGCATCCAGACCCGTGATTTGACAATCTTGGCGGGTTCGTAGGAGAATATGGGACTTGGGCATATGCCCGAAATCAAAAAAGTCTGAGGACCCAAGTCCGAGAAATGAATTTTTAAAGAAAATTATTTTTTGAAAATAATAAAGGCTTATGAAAATGAACCTCGATATGAAACCTGTGTTTCCGGGACCGTATTATAGCTCCGAAGACCGGAACAGTTTCAATACGTGTTATTTAAGTTATCTGTGAAATTTGGTAAGGAACGGACTTAATTTGACGGGTTTCGGATCAAAAATGGGAAATTGAGAGTTAATGAAGTTTTGAGGATTTTCATAGAATATGAAATTTGGTTTAGAACGTTGTTTTATGTTATCGAGGTACGAATGTGATTTCGAGACCGGGAATAGTTCTGTTATGTCATTTATGGCTTGTCCACAAAGTTTGATGTCATTCTGATTCGTATAGGTCGGTCCAGCACATGTTTATAGATATCAAGAACTTGAAGTTTCTTAAGTTATGGTTTTAGTGGTTTTGGGGTGTGATTTTGAGTTTTAGCGTTGTTTTGAGTGTTCCGTGGGCTCGATCAAGTCCATATAATGATTTGGGACTTGTTGGTATTTTTGGACAGGGGCTCGGGTAGGCCCAGGTGCCTCCCGGACCCCCAACGGGGCTAAAAACCAGCTAAAACAACTGTTGGTGCAACTGTTGCTGGTGTGACCGCAGGTGCGGTTGCCTAGCCGCAGGTGCGGGACCGCTCCTGTGGTCCCAGCCTCACATGTGCGGTTCTTTTTTCGCAGGTGCGGGACCGTAGGTGCCGTCCCCAACTCCGCAGGTGCGAACCCAGCTCCCCCGGCCCTTTTCGGCAGGTGCGGCTATTTCTTCGCAGGTGCGGGACCGCAAGTGCAGAAACCCTTGTAGGCAACCTGTATTTAAGTGTCAAAACTCGGGTTTCCTTCATTTACACCGATTCCAACCTCCATTGAAGGGTCCTAAGAGCTTGATAAACCATTCTTTGACCCACTTCAAGTAGAGGTAAGTAATTTAACTCTATTTTTACTAGTTTAATTCATGAATTGTCAAGGGGATTAACTACTAAATCTTAGAAATATCTAGGTTTTAAGTAGTAGATGGGATTTTTGGGAATTTGATGAACTATCCAATTAATGATATGAATTCAAGTAGAAACTTCATATTAATGATCCTTAGGCTATGGGTGAGTGATTCCTCCGAGAACTTTTGGGATTCGAGCATGCGGGTCCAGGGTCGAATTTTAGTATTTTTTGGAAGAATAATAGAAAATGTATAATTAGGCTTTGGAATTGGTTTATTGATTAATTATTGATGTTAATAAATCCATTATGTCTAGATATTATCGATACAGAGTTGGATTCGAGAGAAAAGGCTGTGATTGAGGCTTGACTTGCATTTTGTAGCCGAGGTAAGTGTTTGGCCTAACCTTAGCTTGAGGGAATAGGTATAGAGTCTTATTTGTTATGTGTAATTCATGTCCAACGTATAGGTGAAGTGACGGGTTCCTATATGTTGTGGTCAAGTATGCCCGTAGGTCAAACGTGATGAATCATAACGTGTTCTTAATATTCTCGGTATTATGAGTAATTGGTGATTTAGAAGTGATACCTTGATGTTGTTTCATGACATGGGGAGTTATTTTGTTATTTGTTTCAGTTGAGACTTTTACTGTTGAAACTGTATTTCTGATGCGAGGTTGGTTATAGCTGAGTCCCTTGCCGGGACGATAGAATTTTATTGAGCATTTCCTTACACTTGAGATTTCTCATTGCTGATGTTCACATTATATTGTTGCTTTTATATTATTTATCGCACGAGAGGACATGTCGTGTTGATTGTTTATTATTTATAACACGAGGGGACATGTCTTGTTGATCGTTATTATTTATCGCACGAGCGGACATGTCGTGCTTATTGTTTATTATTCATCGCACGAGGGGACATGCCGTGCTGATTGTTTATTATATATCACACGAGGGGACATGCCGTGTTGATCGTTTATTATTTATCGCACGAGGGGACATGTCGTGCTGATTGTTTATTATTTATCACACGAGGGGACATGCCGTGTTGATCGTTTATCACACGAGTAATACTATATATGCACGAGGGGACATTTCGTGCCGAGTGATTGCAAGATTATGCACGAGGGGACATGCCGTGCCTTTTGTTGTTCATTATCTGTGCTGATGACGTTAAATTCCTGCTTTTACCTTTTTACATTTCAGTTATTACCCTGTTCTACCGTGCTAGCATTTTGTTGCCCCTTTTACCCCCAACATGTTCTCCCCGTATCTGTTTTTACTTGCTTATTTCCGTCAATATTTTCCTGTTATTATATAGAATTGCACAGGTACATATATTGTTGTCTGTCCTAGCCTCGTCACTACTTCACCGAGGTTAGGCTCGGCACTTACTCAGTACATGGGGTCGGTTGTACTGATGCTACACCTGCACTTCTTTATGTTGTGCAGACTACCCAGCCGGACCCGGTGGTCACTGACGGTCGGAACATTTCATCAGTTCATACAAGAGACATCGAGGTAGGCCCGCAGATGTTCGTGGGCCTTGGCGTCACCTTCTACCCTTAACTGTCAGCTCTGTCTTATCTTATAGTTCAAAGACAGTCATATGTTCTTATTTCAGACCTTTGTATTTAGTGATCTCTTAGACAATTCGTGAGTATGTGACACTGATTCTGGGATATGTATATGGGTTTTATCTCGAAGTTTCTCTATTAATTTTGGTAATTTTTTAACCTTCATATTGTTGACCATCGATGCCTTAGTTATCTTGTTCGTTTTAGTTTTTAATAAGTTTTATTTAGTTCAACGTTGGCTTGTCTAGCGGGTTCAACGTTAGACGCAGTCATCGCCCAAAGGTGGGATTTCGGGTCGTGACAAGTTGGTATCAGAGCCCTAGGTTGCTTAGGTCTCACAGCTCACAGACAAACTTGGTAGAGTCTGAGGGATCGGTACGGAGACGTCTGTACTTATCCCCTAGAGGCTGCAAAGTTAGGAATAACTTAATATCTTTCATTCTTTGTCGTACCATTTAAATTCTAAATACTAATTGAGTCTCTATCCTACTCTCTCGCAGATGGAGAGGACGCGTGCTTCCTCATCGACCGATCGGCAACCCGATCCTCCTATTGCAGCTCCTACAAGGGGCCGAGGTAGAGCTAGAGCAGCATCTCTAGTTGAGGAGCCACAGGTAGACTTTGCCGGTGAGGTTCCTACTCAGACAGTCCCAGTTGGACCATCTCAAGTCCCATAGGGGTTCATTCCTACCCCGGTGCTTCAGGACGCTCTAGTCCGCTTGGTGGGACTTATGGAGAGCGTGGGTCAGGCCAGTTTTCTTCCTACTGCACCAGCTGGTTCTCAGGCTGGGGGAGGGACCCAGACTCTTGTTATTCATACCCCTGAGCAGGTTGCCACTCAGTTTCAGACTCCGGCAACTCAGACAGCTGGAGTAGTTCAGCCGGGTATTGTGGCACCGGCAGCCGAGGGTGCAGCTATGTCAGCAGATGCCCTATGGAGACTAGATCGGTTCACCAAGTTATTCACTACTACATTTGCTGGTGCACCATCAGAGGATCCCCAGGATTATTTAGACAACTGTTATGAGGTTCTTCGGAACATGGGCGTTGTGGAGTCCAATGGAGTTGACTTTGCCACTTTTCAATTGTCTGGCACAGCCAAGACTTGGTGGAGAGATGATTGCCTGACCAGACCAGTTGGGTCTGCAGCTTTGACTTGGGCTCAGTTTTCCGAGTTATTCTTGGGGAAGTTTTTTCCCATTACTAAGCGAGAGGATCTTCAGAGGTAGTTTGAGCGCCTCCAGTGGGGGTCTATGTCTGTCTCTCAGTACGAGACCAGGTTCATCACTCTAGCCAGGCATGCACTTATGATACTTCCCACTAATCAGGAGAGGGTTCGAAGATTTATTGAGGGTTTGGCCCAGCCTATCGGACTTCAGATGGCCAGGGAGACAGGTCATGATATCTCCTTTCAGGATGCAGCCGATGTGGCCAGACACATTGAGATGGTATTATCCAAGGGTGGTGGTCAGGGGTCTGACAAGAGACCTCGTCATTTCGGCAGTTTCTGTGGTGCCTCATCTGGAGGCAGAGATTCATTTGGTAGAGGTCATCCCCTAGGCTTTATCAGTCAGTACTCCAGGCATCCCGCAGTGCATTATCAGCCCCCATCAGTGCACCGCCAATTCAGAGTCTTCAGGGTAGTCATTCTGGCCGTCAGGGAGAGTTCTAGGGTCAGTATTCTCAGCAGTCGAGGGCTTGCTACACTTGCGGTGGTATGGGGCATATTTCTAGGTTTTTCCCCCGAGGTTTTGCTGGTTCTCAGTATTAGGGTTCCCGTACCATGGTTCCCGCATCAGGTGTATCGTCGCCCCCTCAGCCAGCTAGGGGCGGTCGTGGTGCCAGAGGTGGAGGTCAGACTCCTAGAGGTGGAGGGCAGGTCATGAGAGGTAGGGGTCAGCCCGTAGCAGGTAGACCCAGAGATGTTCATGTTGGAGGGGCTCTGCCCTGTTGCTATGCTATTCCGGCCAGGCCTGAGGCTGAGGCTTCTGACGCAGTTATCATAGTTACGGTATCAGTTTGCAGCCGAGATGCTTCGGTGTTATTCAATCCGGGCTCTACTTTCTATGATGCGTCTTTATATTTTTCCCCTTATTTTAGCCTGCCCCGTGATTCCCTGAGTGCTCCTGTATATGTGTCTACCCCGGTGGGTGATTCTATGGCGGTAGATCGAGTCTACCGTGCTTGCTTAGTAGTTAATGGTGGGATGGAGACTCAGGTTGATCTTTTACTTCTGGATATGGTAGACTTTGATGTTATATTGGGGATGGATTGGCTATCTCCCTATCACGCTATTCTGGACTGTCATGCCAAGACAGTGACCTTGGCCTTGCTAGGTGTGCCTCGTTTGGAGTGGTGAGGGACTCCTAGCCATTCTTCTAGCAGAGTTATTTCTTATATGAAGGTTCGGCGTATGGTCGAGAAGGGATGTTTGGCCTATTTGGCCTATGTTCGTGATTCTAGTGCTGAGGTTCCTTCTATGGAGTATGTTCCTGTGGTTCGTGAGTTCCCATAGGTTTTCCTTGCTGGCCTGCCGGGTATGCCACCTGATAGGGATATTTAATTTTGTATCGAGGTGGCTCAGGGCACTCAGCCCATTTCTATTCTGCCATATCATATGTCCCCGCCAGAGTTGAAAAAATTGAAGGATCAGTTGCAGAACTTGTTGAATAAAGGCTTCATTAGGCCTAGTGTTTCTCCTTGGGGTGCTCCAGTGTTGTTCGTTAAGAAGAAAGATGTCTCAATGAGGATGTGTATTGACTACCGACAGCTGAATAAGGTTACTATCAAGAACAAGTATCCTCTGCCGAGGATTGATGATCTATTTGACCAGCTTCAGGGTGCTAAAGTGTTTTCCAAGATAGACTTGAGATCCGGTTACAATCAGCTGAGGATTAGGGCGTCTGATGTACCTAAGACGGCCTTTCTCACTCGTTATGGGAATTTCGAGTTCTTGGTGATGTCATTCGGGTTGACAAATGCCCCCGATTCTTTTATGTAGTTGATGAACCGAGTGTTCAGGACTTATTTGGACTCGTTCGTTATTGTTTTCATTGATGATATATTGATATACTCTCGCAGCCGAGAGGAGCATGAGCAGCACCTTAGAGTCGTCCTCCAGACTCTGAGGGATAGTCTGTTGTATGCAAAATTTTCTAAGTGTGAGTTCTGGTTGAGTTCGGTGGCATTTCAGGGCCATGTTGTGTCGGTAGAAGGTATTCAGGTGGATCCCAAGAAGATTTCGGCAGTCAGAGATTGGCTTAGGCCCACTTCAGCTAAATAGATTCGGAGTTTCTTGGGCTTAGCAGGTTATTATCGCTGATTTGTGGAGGGATTTTCCTCTATTGCAGCCCCAATGACCAGGTTGACCCAGAAGTGTGCCCAGTTCAGGTGGTCGGATGAGTGTGAGGTGAGCTTTCAGAAGCTCAAGACAACCTTGACCACTGCACCAGTGTTAGTTTTGCCCGCAGGTTCAGGGCCGTATACCGTGTATTGTGATGCTTCACGGGTTGGGCTTGGTGTAGTGTTGATGCAGGATGGCAAGGTCATAGCCTATGCTTCTCGTCAGTTGAAGGTTCATGAGAAAAACTATCCAGTTCATGATCTGGAGCTTGCAACTATTGTTCATGCACTAAAGATTTGGAGGCACTACTTGTATGGTGTGCCATGTGAGGTGTATACGGATCATAAGAGTTTACAGTATCTATTCAGGCAAAAGAAGTTGAATATGCGGTAGAGAAGGTGGTTAGAGTTGCTGAAGGATTATGATATCACCATTCTTTATCATCCGGGGAAGGCTAATGTGGTGGCCGATGCTTTGAGCCGGAAGTCAGTCAGTATGGGCAGTCTAGCTTATTTATCAGTCAGGGAGCGACCTCTTGCGTTGGATGTTCAGGCTCTAGCCAACCGATTCGTGAGGTTTGAGGTTTCTGAGACTGGCAGTGTGTTGGCCCATATCGTGGCCCGTTCTTCATTGTATGACCGTATTCGGGCCAGGCAGTATGATGATCGTCATTTATGTGTTCTTTGAGAGACAATCCGACACGGAGGTGCCAAGCAGGATATGATTGATGATGAGGGAGTTCTGCGGATGCAAGGCCGTATTTGTGTACCTGATATTGATGGTATTCGTAAGTTGTTACTACAGGAGGCCCATAGTTCCCGGTATTCAATCCATCCGGGTGCCGCAAAGATATACCAGGACTTGCGGCAACATTATTGGTGGCGGAGGATGAAGAAGGATATTGTAGCTTACGTAGCTTGGTGCTTGAACTGTCAGCAGGTTAAGTACGAGCACCAGAGACCCAGTGGTTTGATGCAGCAGATTCAACTTCCCGAGTGGAAGTGGGAGCGTATAGCCATGGACATTGTAGTTGGACTCCCACGGACTCAGAGGATGTTTGATGTTGTTTGGGTTGTGGTGGATAGGCTGACCAAGTCAGCGCACTTCATTCCGGTATCAGTTTCATATTCAGCGGAGAGGTTGGCAAAGATATATATGAGAGAGATTGTTCGATTGCATGGTGTGCCCTTATCCATTATATCAGATAGAGGTACTCAGTTTACCTCCCATTTCTGGAGAGTTTTTCAGCGAGAGTTGGGTACACAGATTGAGCTGAGCACAGCATTTCATCCTCAAACAGACGGACAGTCCGAGCATTCTATTCAGATCTTGGAAGATATGTTGCGGGCTTGTGTTATTGATTTTGGTGGTTCATGGGACCAGTTCTTGCCTTTAGCTGAGTTTGCCTACAAAAACAGTTATCAGTCAAGCATTCAGATGGCTCCGTACGAGGCGTTGTATGGTAGACGGTGTCGGTCTCCAGTCGGATGGTTTGAGCCAGGAAAGGCTAGATTGTTGGGTTCCGAGTTAGTCCAGGATGCCTTGGATAAGGTGAAGATTATTCAGGATAGACTTCGTACAACTTAGTTCATGCAGAAGAGTTATGCTGATCGTAGAGTTCGAGATTTGGCCTTTATGGTAGGAGACCGGGTATTTCTTCGAGTGTCTCCTATGAAGGGCGTGATGAGGTTCGGGAAGAAGGGCAAGTTGAGCCCTAGGTACATTGGTCCATTTGAGATTTTGGATAAGGTAGGAGAGGTGGCCTACANTATTGCGGATCCATCTCATGTGCTTGATTTCAGCGGCGTCTAGTTGGACAAGGATTTATCGTATGAGGAGGAGCCAGTAGCCATATTAGCTCGACAGGTTCGTCAGTTGAGATCGAAGATTTATCCTTCGGTTCGTGTTCAGTGGAGAGGTCAGCCCGTTGAGGCAGCTACTTGAGAGTCCGAGTCCGATATGGGGAGCCGATATCCCCACCTTTTCCCAGATTCAGGTACCTTCTATGTTTGTTCGGGGACGAACGTTTGTTTTAGAGGTGGAGATTGTGATGACCCAAAAGGTCATCGTGTGTAAATTTAGCAAAAACAACTGTGTTTTAAGGCCCGAAAGCCTCCGTTAATCTCACCACGATGTGCGTACGCAGCTCGGGCTCTTAGCCTGGAAGCTTTTATGTGGAAACTTGATAAAGAGTTGAATTTATAACAATTAATTTATTAAAGTTGACTTTAGTCAACATTTTTGATAAACGGACCCGTACCCATAATTTGATGGTCCCGGAGGGTTCGTAGGAGAATATGGGACTTGGGCAGATGCCCGGAATCGAATTTCGAGGACCCAAGTCCGAGAAATGAATTTTTAAAGAAAATTATTTTCTGGAAATAGTAAAGGCTTATGAAAATGAACCTCAATGTGAAACCTATGTTGTCGAGCTCGTATTATGGTTCCGGGTCCCGAAACAGGTTCAATACATGTTATTTAAGTTATCTGTGAAATTTGGTAAGTAACAGACTTGATTTGACGGGTTTCGGATAAAAAATGGGAAATTGAGAGTTAATGAAGTTTTGACGATTTTCATAGAATTTGAAATTTGGTTTGGAACATGATTTTATGTTATCGAGGTCTGAATGTGATTCCGAGACCGGGAATGGTTCCATTATGTCATTTATGGCTTGTCCGCAAAATTTGATGTCATTCCTCGTATAGGTCGGTCCGGCGCATGTTTATAGAAATCAAGAACTTGATGTTTCTTAAGTTATGGTTTTAGGGGTTTTGGGGTGTGATTTTGAGTTTTAGCGTTGTTTTAAGTGTTTTGTGGAGCAAGTCCGTATAATGATTTGGGACTTGTTCGTATTTTTGGACGGGGACTCGAGTGGGCCCAGGTGCCTCCAAGACCCCCAACGGGGCTAAAAACCAGCTAAAACAATTGCTGGTGCAACTGTTGCTGGTGTGACCGCAGGTGCAGTTTCCCAGCCGCAGGTGCGGGACCGCTCATGCGGTCCCAGCCTCGCATGTGCGGAGGTTCCACAGGTGCGGTTCTTTTTCCGCAGTTGCAGGACCGCAGGTGCGAACCCAGCTCCCCCGACCCTTTTCTGTAGGTGCGGCCATTTCTTCGCAGGTGCGGATACCCCTGTAAGCAGCCTGTATTTAAGTGTCAAAACTCGGGTTTTCTTCATTAACACCCATTCCAACCTCCATTGAAGGGTCCGAAGATCTTGAGAAACCATTCCTCGACCCACTTCCAGTAGAGGTAAGTAATTTTACTAGTTTAAAATCTTAGAAAAATCTAGGTTTTGAGTAGTAGATGGGATTTTTGGGAATTTGATGAACTATCCAATTAATGCTATGATATCAAGTAGAAACTTCATATTAATGATCCTTAGGCTATGGGTGAGTGATTCCTCCGAGAATTTTCAGGATTCGAGCATGCGGGCCTGGGGTCGAATTTTAGTATTTTTGGAAGAATAGTAGAAAATGTATAATTAGGCTTTGGAATTAGTTTATTGAGTAATTAATGATGTTAATATATTCATTATGTCTAGATATTATTGATTCAGAGTTGGATTCGAGAGGAAAGGCTGTGATTGAGGCTTGACTTGCATTTTGGAGCCGAGGTAAGTGTTTGGCCTAACCTTAGCTTGAAGGAATAGGTATAGATATGTGTAATTCATGTCCAATGTATAGGTGAGGTGATGGGTTTCTATATGTTGTGGTCAAGCATGCCCGTAGGTCAAACGTGATGAATTATACCGTGTTCTTAATATTCTATGTATTATGAGTAATTGGTGATTTAGAAGTGATACCTTGATGTTGTTTCATGACATGGGGAGTTATTATGTTATTTATTTCAGTTGAGGCTTTAACTGTTGAAACTGTATTTCTGATGCGAGGTTGGTTATAGTTGAGTCCCTTGCCGGGACGATAGAATTTTATTGAGCATTTTCTTACACTTGAGATTTCTCATTGTTGATGTTCACATTATATTTTTGCTTTTATATTATTTATCGCACGAGAGGACATGTCGTGCTGATTGTTTATTATTTATAACATGAGGGGACATGTCTTATTGATCGTTATTATTTATCGCACGAGGGGACATGTCGTGCTGGTTGTTTATTATTTATCACACGAGGGGACATGCCTTTCTGATTGTTTATTATTTATCGCACGAGGGGACATGTCGTGCTGATTGTTTATTATTTATCACACGAGGGGACATACCGTGTTGATCGATTATTATTTATTGCACGAGGGGACATTCTATGCCGAGTGTTACTATATATGCACCAGGGGACATTTCGTGCCGAGTGATTGCGAGATTATGCACGATGGGACATGTCGTGCCTTTTGTTGTTCATTATCTGTGATGATGACGTTAAATTTCTGCTTTTACCTTTTTACATTTCAGTTATTACCCTGTTCTACCGTGCTAGCATTTTGTTGCCCCTTTTACCCCCAGAATGTTCTCCCCGTATCTGTTTTTACTTGCTTATTTCCGTCGATATTTTCCTGTTATTATATAGAATTACACAGGTACATGTATTGTTGTCGGTCCTAGCCTCATCACTACTTCGCCGAGGTTAGGCTCGACACTTACTCAGTACATGGGGTCGGTTGTACTGATGCTACACCTACACTTCTTTATGTTGTGCAGATTACGCAGGCGAACCAGCTGGTCACTGACGGTCGGAGCATTTAATCAGTTCATACAAGAGACATCGAGGTAGACCCGCAGACGTTCGTGGGCCTTGGTGTCAGCTTCTACCCTTCACTTTCAGCTCTGTCTCATCTTATAATTCAAAGACAGTCATTTTATGTACTTATTTCAGGCCTTTGTATTTAGTGATCTCTTAGACAGTTCGTGAGTATGTGACACCTGTTCTGAGATATGTATATGGGTTTTATCTCGAAGTTGCTATATTATTTGTGGTAATTTGTTAACCTTCATATTGTTGACCATCGATGCCTTAGTTATCTTGTTCGTTTTAGTTGTTAATGAGTTTTATTTAGTTCAACGTTGGCTTGTCTAGCGGGTTCAACGTTAGACGCAGTCATGGCCCGAAGGTGGGATTTCGGGTCGTGACATAAAGCAAGTAAATGCAATGGAAGTGGTCAATCTAATGGTAAACCGGAGAAGACAGCGTGACCAACAAATGCAAAGCATCAATGATCAATGTGAGCAAGTGGAAGTGGATACAACAATGATGATTCATATGATGACCAAAGAGAAGAAGTATTGTATGCCAACAACTAGCAAGGACAATGGAGCAATGCTCCAAATAAACAATGGAGATCTCAAGGGAATAATCAGAATTGGAATAATCACAGGCAAGGAAACTGGAACAATAACAACAACAACTCAAACAACTGGGGGAACAACAACAACAATTGGAATGGCAATAGTTTGGGGTGGAAACTGAAATCGGGGGTCGGGCTTTCAAAGGCCCCCGATGTATCAACAACCCCACTGTAACGACCTGGCCAGTCGTTTTGAGAGTTAGCACCCTGATTCCCTGATAACTGTTCCTCCCATGTCTTATTAGGTTAATGGAACGAGTCGGAGCGTTGAGTGATGAAAATTGGAGTGTTTTTTGACATATAGTCCTTTAAGGTGAGCTTTAACCTTAGAAATTGGACCATAGCGAGAGTTGTGTGAAGACGGATCTGGAATGGGAATCCGTTGACTCCGTTAGCTCTGTTGGGTGATTTTGGGATTGGGAGCGTATTCGAATTGTGTTTTCGATGTCGGATGTAGATTTAGGCTTGAATTGGCGAAAGTTAGAATTTTGGCGATTTCGGCCGATAGGTGGGATTTTGATATCGGACTCGGAACGGAATTCCGAAAGCGACAACAGGTCTGGAATGTCATTTATGACCTGTGTGCAAAATTTAAGGTCATTCGGACGAGTTTAGACGTGTTTCGGCGTCGAGGGTGAATTCTTGAAAAAAAATCCTAAGTTCTTAGGCTTGAATCGATGCATTCTTGAGTATTTGGATGTTATGGGACGTGCTTTTAAGGCCCGACCAAGTTTGAATAGGATATTGGGGTCAGTTGGTGGTTTTGGTTGAGGTCCCGGGGGCCTTGGGGTTGTTCCGGATGCTTAACGGAGGAATTTTGGACTTGGAACTCAGCTGAACCAGATCTTCTTCTGGTGTTTCCGCACCTGCGATGGAATTCCCGCAGGTGCGAGCTCGCAGGAGCGGCCCCCTAGCCGCATGTGCGAGGTTGGGCTAGGCCTTCCCAGTCTCCGCAGGTGCGATTGGAATTCCGCAGGTGTAGAGCCGCACCAGCGACAAAAGGCCCGCAGGTGCGACCTCTATCCAGCTTAAGTGAAACCCGCACCTGCGATGCCTTTTCCGCAGGTGCGGTACTGCTGCTGCGGTTGAAGGGACCGCAGGTGCGAGATCCCTGTGTGCTTAATTCTAAAATCCGAGGGTTCATGTTATTTCACCATTTTTTGAGTTGTGGGAGCTCGGGAGAGGCAATTTTTGAGGGACGTTTCACTTGGGTGTTCAAGTTAAGTGTCTTCAGGTAAATTTTCATGTTCCTAATCGTAAATTCCACCCTTAAGTTTGAGATTTTGAGTTGAAATTGGGGAAAATTGGAAGAAACTTCCTAGACCGATTTTTGGGGTTCTGGTTGAGTATTTGACCTCCGATTTGAGAGATTTTAATATGGTTAGACTCGTAAGTGAATAAGGGTTCAGAAAATATAAATTTTACTTGATTCCGAGACGTGGGCCCGAGGGGCATTTTGGTCAATTTTCTAAACTTGCGCATTAGCTTCGAATTTATTAGTCACTTTGATTTCTTAAATTTATATTTATATTATACCATCAAATTGAATAGATTTGGGCCACCCGGAGTTGGATACTCGTGGCAAGAGAGTGATTAGCGGTTGATTTGCACAGTTGAGGTAAGTGGCTTGCCTAACCTTGTGTTGGGGAATCTCCCTTAGGCCTTTTTAACTGGTTTTGCGATAAAACCCTGTGTACGTGAGGTGACGAGAGCGTGCACGAGATATTTTCATTGAAATTCCATACTTCTTTCTACACAATACCTCATTTCCAACTCTATTATTACTGTTATCGGTTTGAACTGCATAATAAATTAAGAGTTTATCCTGGTAAATTGATTTCTAACCGATTTTCCAATCGTTACTATTATTTGAAACTGATTTAAGGATTTTACTCCGAGATTTCCAACTGGTTCTTTTTCCTAAAACCCTAAAACTACGCTATTTTGAGATTTTTCTTTACATTGCGTATATATATATACGGGGATTGCGGGCATAGACCTGAGCCTTTCCCTCATACTGCATTGCATACAGGGATTGCGGGCATAGACCTGAGCCTTTCCCTCATACTGCATTGCATACAGGGATTGCGGGCATAGACTTGAGCCTTTCCCTCATACTGCATTGCATACAGGGATTGCGGGCATAGACCTGAGCCTTTCCCTCATACTGCATTGCATACATAGGGATTGCGGGCATAGGCCTGAGCCTTTCCCTCATTCTGCATTGTATACATAGGGATTGTGGGCGGAGTCCTAAGCCTTTCCCTCATATTGCATTGCATTGCACCTTTACTTTCTTACAAAGCTTTATATATACTGTGTTGATCTGAGCATTTAGTTATACTGTCCTTGCTAGTCTTTAATCATCATTTTTGTTGATTATCACCTATTTTATTTACTTGCTTACTATATATGTCATTTTGCAAATCTCAGTAGGGCCTCTACCTGACCTCGTCACTACTTGACTGGGGTTAGGCTTGGCACTTACTGAGTACCGAATGTTGATTACTCACGCCCTTCTGCGCATGTTTTCCCCATGTGCAGATCCAGGTCCTAGTACGCAGTATCTCAGCTAGCCAGCAGCAGCAGTATCAGGAGACTCGAGGTATAATCTGCAACGTCCGCAGATCTCTGAGTCCCCTTCTTATCTTGATGTAGTAGAACTTGTAGATGAAACTATACGATTTTTTTCCCTCCAGATGTACATATTGAGCCGTAGAGTTAGCTTGTGATGTATTGTGATATTCTGGGTTCTGGGTAAAGTAAACTGTGAATGCCGAGTGGCATCGACTTTATTATGATTTATATCACTTCCTACTATTCTACCTGTTTTATCTTAATTTTGCATAAGGAATAGGCTTACCTAGTCGTCTAGACTAGGTGCTGTCACGAGACCCAGTCGGAAGGAGAATTGGGTCGTGACAACAATCCACCTCCATATCAATCTCAAGGTCAAAGTTAGTAAAGCAATGAAATGGGGCGGATCGAGAATATGTTCAAACATGTGATGGAACGGACTGTCGATTCTGATGCTCAAATTGCCTCCCACACTACTTCCATCCGCAACCTTGAAGTCCAAATGGGTCAAATCTCGTAGGCATTGAACACTCGTCCTAAGGGGGCACTACCTAGTGACACGGTAGTAAACCCGAAGGGTGGGAACAATAACATTAACGGCCATGCAATCAGAGTGACCACAAGGAGCGGTAGAGGTGGTGAAGCAAGTACTGTTGATACCCAATTTTTCCCTATAATAATTTTTCAAAATGCCTATATACATTCAAAACTATTCATTAGCATCAATTGATATATTTTCATAATTTTAACATTTCTTAGGGATTTTTAATTAATTTATCCCAGTATTTTTATTTATATAAATAATTACTAATTACATCACAAATGACTTTATAACAATTGCATGGCTTAAGTTTTCTATTTATATTTTATGTTAAGCTTAAATTATTTCACAAATATCCACATTTACATGCTTTGGGTTACAATTGCAGTAACTTTGCAATTATAGCCCATTCATGCATTATTACATTATTTTACCAAAAAATAGCTTGTTGTACTTTATAATATTGAGTAACTATTTTAAATTTTTTCAGTGCATGAAAATCATTTTTCTAACCTGTTAATTATTTTATCAATTAAAGGGGGTATTTAAGTAATAGCCTATTTGATTCCTCCAATATTTTGGACCTAACCCCTAAATATTAACCCAAATCCTTTTAAAATGCCAGCCCAAACCCCTTAAGCCCAATCTGCACCTACCCGACCCAATAACCCCTTCAATCATGGTCGTTGATGTTTTAGATCAACGATCCACGATTAAACTTACCATTTTAATTCCCAAACCAACCCTAACCCCCCTCACTCTTCTCAGTTCCGTCGTCTTAATTTCCCTAACCCCCTCCAGGTCTCTCTCGACCTACCCTAACCCTAATCGCCATTACCGGCAAGAATCTCCCTTCTTTAGTGTTCTCGTGCATTCTACGACCACCACCGGTCTCCTATACTCCCTGGCTGTTTGATTTCATGATTCCTTGAGAAGATCTCATGGAAATCCAACCTGTTCTTACCTAAAAATCGTTTATCGTCCTGTCTTAGGCCACTTTCGTTTGTGAGTATGGATTTCCTCTTGCTATTAGTATGAATCCATGGGTTTTTGACCGATTCTCTTCATCTCTACTATTTTCTGAAAACCCTAGTTTCACTACTGGTCGAATCTTCTCAGATCTTTGTAGATCTGAAGTGATTCGAGTATTATTAGGTGTTTTCCTTTAAAAAAAATTATTTTAATTAACTGCTTCAATTTTTAGTGACTCTTTATAAAACTAGGGTTCTTCCCAGACTTTCTTCAAAGGTTTTTACTTTCAAATGCTTAATCTACTAATCTCTTTACATGTTTGGTTAATCTTCATATGTATGCTCGAACCCCAAAATGTTTCTGTGTGTTATACTGATTTCTTTAATTTTTTCTTGATATTGTGCTTATCTCTGTGAACCATTCATATTAAAGTATTCTATTTAGGAACTTAAACGATTTTCCCTGTTAAAATTACTATTTTGTGGGATTTTTACTCAATTGACTTCTGTTAAGGATCTGAACGATCTTCTTGTTAAAATCAGAACCCTTTTGAGATTCTTACTTGGTTGATTTATATTTAAGGATTCAAATAATTCTTTCCTATGAAATCAGTACTCTTTGAAGATTTTTACTGATTGTTTCCTATTAATTGCCCCGTTAAAATCAGTGTGCTGGGATTTTGCTGGTTTCCTTAATTGTGACATGTTTCCCCATTTTTACTTGCCTTAATTAGTCGACAGTAGTTTGGGGATTTTTACTGACTCCCCATATGGTATGGATTTTGATTCATAGCCTTAATTGAACCTAGTTCTGACCGTTAATTGACTATTCCCCAATTAAAGGGGTATTTTCCGTATTTCCCTATAGAAATTGATTTTGTGATGGTTGATTGATCCTTAATCGATTGAACTCTGATTCTCTTTACCTTATTTGTTCCACTTCCTAAGTGCTATATATACACTCTTATCTTCCTCTGAAAGAAACGAATGGTAGTTCAAACACACACACACACACACACAAACTCTCTCTCATCTCTCTTTCTCTACTTGTGTTCATTGCTTGTCTAGCCGGCTGAAAGACAAGTCTAGACTGTTGAATCCTGCCTACTTTACCTTCTTTTGATGACCCAAGGGGTCATTCTATGAATTTAGACTCCGTTATAGACTTATTATCCATAAAAAGATTAATTTTAAGTACCCATGCGCAGTCCGGGTGTGAAACCGGAAAGATTTTATGTGAAAATATGAAAAATAGTAAATTCTAGATTTAAAATTGTATTAAAGCTGACTTTGGTCAATATTTTGAGTAAAAGGACCCAGATCTGTGTTCCGACGATCCCTGGAGGTCCGCAATAAAATATGGGACTTGGGCGTATGCCCGGAAATGAATTCCGAGGTCCCAAGCCTTAGAAATCAATTGTTGAAAGAAATTATTTTGCTGAAATACTAATAAAATAAAGAAAAGAATTAATGTTTGAACTCAATGATATCAGGCCCGTATTTTGGTTCCGGAGCCCGATACAGATTTGTTATAGTATTTAAATGTTAACTGTGAAATTTCATGAAAAACGAGATTTATTTGACGTGATTTGGACATCCGGTTGAGAAATAATGAAGTTTAAGTGTTCTTGAGAAAAATGATGAGTTTTGAGGCTTTATTTGTAGTTTTATATGGTATTTTCATGATTTGATCGCACGAGCAAGTCCGCATGATATTTTTAGACTTGCATGCACATTTTGTTTAGAGCCCCGAGGGCTCGGGTGAGTTTCAGATAGGCCACGGGATATTTTTACACTTGAAAAGTTGCTGGTTTTCTGTTGTTAGTGCACAACATTTTTGTGCATTGCATTCGCACCCTACCCATTGCGAACACATAGTGTAAATTACAGGGGGATCGCCTTTGTTCTATGCGAACGCGTTCACCCCCATGCGAACGCACAGGGTATTGTGCCTGGGGGAAGGGGCCCCCGTTTCTTCTATGAAAACGCATCTAGTGGGATGCGAACGCGGAGGCCCAGCTTTGTAAAGCTACGCGAACGCGACCAGCATGGTGCGAATGCGATGGCCATCAGGCCTGGACCTTATGCGAATGCGGCAGGCTATATTCGAACGCATATAAGACCTTCCCAGCTATATAAATACACTTTTAAAAAAGGGCAGAACCCTTCTTCTTCAAAATTTTCGAACCCCACAGCCCTACAGATGATTTGCTTCATCAAAGTTCATCTCCAAATTGTTGGTAATCAATTCTAAACTTTACTCTTTCAATTACCCAATGTTTTTTATCATATTTAAATCAAAAACTAAGATTTTTCATGGTAAAAATTGAGGGTTTGGGTATAATTAGGGAATTTTGTAAAAATTGAATCATTACCTCGAATTGAGTTCGGATTTCGAAACTAATTTTATATTCGGGTTCGTGGGTGAATGGGTAAACGTAAATTGGTCTGAACCCCGAGTTTAGACCAAGCGGGCCCGGGGTCGGGTTTTCACTTTTTTTTAGAAAACTTAGGAACAATTATAATTTTCAATAAATTTAGTTCCTTTAGAATTAATTAATGATATGAAGTTAATTATGATTAGATTCGAGTGTATTGGAGGTGAATTCAAAAGGAAAAGCTATAATTGAGCAGTGAGTAGCCTGCGAATGAGGTAAGTGCTTGGTTTAACCTTGACTTGAGGGAATAGGAATCCCCAACTTAATTGTTATGTGAAATTGCATGTGTGTGGTGTATAGGTGAGGTGACGAGTATCTATGCACCGCCAAATGGTCAATTTACATGATCCCTTCCCCGTTTCCAATCTAATTGCTTCATAGTTTTAATTGTTTCATGTTCATTGTTGTCTTCTATAATTATTTGGCTTGTTATATTGTTGTAAGTCTTGTTGAAATCATGTTTGGGGAAAGTATTAGTTGTTTTCCTTGGTTTCATTGTGGTACATAAAGACTGAGTGGGTTGACATTATTTGCGAGATATTCATATTCCTGTTGGTTTCATTTTGTGATGATATTGGCGAATTTTATGAGAAAATGTAGTTTCTTGTTTATAATTGTTGAGATAAAAATGTTGTGAAAGGCTTGGCCTGTATTATGAAATATTTTTATAAATAAATATATATATGAATGTGATAAGGGTTGACAGGAAAAATAAATATATATATGACTTTGATAAGGGCGGATAGGGGAAATAAATATATATATATGACTGTGATAAGGGTGGACATGAGAAATATACATATATGACTTTGATAAGGGCAGACAGGGAAATATATATATATATATATATATAAGGGTAGACAGGGAAATTATAAATATATGACAGTGATGAGGGAGGATGTTTATGTTTTACTGATTTTAAATACAAAGGTTTGGATTATTGTCTTATCCTACTGTTTTCTCGTATCCTGCACAATTGGTTATTTTAAATTGAAATTTGGAAATTTGTGTGAAATTTTGGTGACAACTGAGGCCTGGAATAGGCGACTGAGTTATTTTATTTGTTTTTTCGGTTTATATTTTCTTGTTTGTGTAGAATTGTTTTATTGCGTTATTATAAATATATATATTGTCACAGGTTAAATTATAATTGCCCCGCCTTAGCCTCGTCACTACTTCATCGAGGTTAGGATAAACACTTACTCAATACATGGGGTCGGTTGTACTGATACTACACTCTGCACTCTTTTGTGCAGATCCAGGTACCAGCCAACAATAGGGGTCTTAGTAGCAGCTATCGATCATCCGGAGACACAAGGTATATCTGCCGGCGTTCGCAGATTGCGAGAGTCTTCTATTAGTTCGTAGAGAGTGTTTTATATTTTCTCAAAACAGTTATATTATTTATTTTAGCCCATTATTTGTAGTATTCTTTTGTAGTTCGTGAATTGTGACACCAGACCCTAGGGTAGTCTTATAGTTATTTATATAATTAGTTCGTGGCTAGGTTTATTTATTGGTTTATTATTTTATATTGGGGGTTATTCATTGGAAACCATTAGATTAAGTTTACTTTAAATTATTTTATTATGTCTAAATGGATAATCAAAGCAAAGTAGTTAATCGAACTCTAACATTGGCTTGCATAGCGAGTGTGATGTTATGCGTCATCACGACCTTTAAGGTTGGGAATTTGGGTCGTGACAAGTTGGTATCAGAGCACTAGGTTGCTTAGGTCTCACAATTCACGAACAAGCTTAGTAGAGTCTGAAGGATCGGTACGGAGACGTCTGTATTTATCTCTCAGGGGCTATTGAGTTAGGCAACAACTCCATTTTTATTTCTATTCTATCGTGCGATTCTTGTCATCTCAAATACTGATTGGATTCTTCTATTCTTTTGCAGATGGAGAGAACACGTGCTTCCTCTTCCGTTGACCAACATTCCGGTCCTCCAGCAGCAACAGCTTCTACTAGGAGCAGAGGCCGAGGCGGCGCCAGAGGCCGAGGCAGGGGCAAGACTCAGCCAATTGCTCAGGCAGTAGTCCCAACTGTGGAACCTCAGGTCGAGATTAATGACGAGGTTCCGTCTCAGACCGTTCCAACGGGACCAGCTCAGGCCCCCGAGGGGTTTATTTCTACCCCGGTTCTTCAGGATGCTTTGGTCCGTTTAGTGGGCCTTATGGAGAGTGTGGCCCAGACTGGCACATCCCTTTTGTAGCAGGCGTATCTCAAGCTAGAGGAGGGGTTCATACTCCTTCTACCCACACTCCGGTTAAGACTACTCCTCAGGTTCAGACCCCAGTAGCCAATCCAGTTAGTGTAATTTAGCTAGTTGCAGCGCTGCCGCCCGTTGATGGGGCAGGCATGTCTTCAGATGCTTTGTGGAGACTAGACAAGTTTATCAAGATTTTCCCTATTCACTTTAGTGGTGCTACTTTAGAGGACCCTAGGGAATATCTGGATAGTTGTTATGAGATGTTGCGTAATATGGGCATTTTGGAGACCAATGGGGTCGATTTTGTTGCTTTTCAGATGACTGGTTCCGCCAAGAAATGGTGGAGGGATTTTTTGTTGAGTAGACCAGCCGGGTCGCCTGCCTTGACTTGGGATCAATTCTCTCATCTGTTTGAGAAGTTTTTTCCTGTTACTACTCGAGAGAATAAACGTCGTCAGTTTGAGCGACTTCAGTAGGGCAGCATGACTATGACCTAGTATGAGACTTGTTTTGTGGATTTGTCTAGACATGTTATTCACTGGTTGCCCATAGAGAGAGAGAGAGAGAGATGGTCAGACGATTTATTGAGGGCCTTGCTCAGCCCATTAGGTTGTAGATGGCCAAGGAGACAGGGACCGAGATTTCTTTTCAGGATGTAGATAATGTAGCTAGGAGGGTTGAGACGGTTCTCGGGATGGGAGGTCAGGGGTCTGACAAGAGACCTCGCCATTCTGGTGGTTTCATTTGTGCCTCATCTGGAGGCGGGAATTCATTTAGCCGAGGCCATTCTTCCAGGCCATTTCATTCGGCACTACAGGCTTCGTATGGTACTTCGGGTTGTCGATACCCAATTTTTCCTCAAATTATTTTCAAACTTGCATATAAACTTTCAAAATTACTCTTTGTAATAATGAGTATTTTTCCCTATTTTTCCATATTTTTATTTAAACAATTTCCAAATTTAATATTTTATACTCAAATAATTTATAAATTATGCTCTAAATAATTTCAAAAATACTTCCTAGCTCAGTATATCATTTATAGTCATTTTATATTTATTAAAATCCAATTATTTCATAAATTGGCCAATTAGGTTTTATTTAATCGCAATTACCATCATTTTGCAATTATCGCCTAATTAGACATTTTATACCTTTCTAAAATTCAAAATTTATGTTTCTTACATTTTAATATTAGTTAATTATTGTGATTTAACCTATTTAAACTTAATTTCATCTTTTTATAATTATTAGGTATTTTAATTAATTAATTATCCTATTTAAATTGGGTATTTAACACTTGGCCTATTTCTATTTAAATTCTAGCCAAATTCTAACCCAACCCCACCTGATCTCCTACCCACTTAACCAGCCCAATTGCCTAGCCCAATCCTTAAACTCTACCCGGCCCAACCCCTTGAATTATCTGAGCCGTTGATCAAAATAGATCAACGATCCAGAACCCTATTACCTTAATTAACTCCTACCTACCCCATCCCCCGTCTCTCATTTTCGAGACAACATCTCTCTCTCTCATCTGCCTCTTCTTGTCCCCTTTCTCTCTAGAACCTTCTGGTTCTTCGTCTTCTCCAATGGCCTTCATCTCTGTCCACTTCCAGTCTCACCTCTTTCGACCACCAGCCACTACGAAGCCTCATCTCTTCGATATTCTCAGTCCCTAAGACCTCCATGGGTTCCAGCCGTACCGGACCACCACTGGAAGCTCTGCCTGGGTTGTTTCTAGCCTTTCTCCGATGGTTTTGACTCGATGGTGTTCTAATCACCATGGTTCTCGGGTTTCACAGCCAGGTTATCCCTATTTTCTCTGGTTTCTTATGAAACCCTAACTTCGACCTAAACCTTTTTAAAAGCCTCTGTATTTTAACGATTTTTACTCACTCTTTCATGTTTTAAACCTTTCTTTACTCAATCTTTACAAACGTTCCAGTTTTAAGCATCTTTGCCTCCTATTTAAAACTAGGGTTTCTCGACCTGTTCTCAGAACGGTTTTGCTATGATTTTAAAACATCTCTACTATGTTTTAAGCTATTATCTCCCGATTTTATGTTATTCGAACCATTATTGATGAAACCCTAAGTGTTCTGGGTTGTTCTTTACTACTCGACTATGCATTTGTGTGTTCCTGCTTTGATTCATTGTTTCGACCTTCAATTCCTGCTATCCTATGAGTACCTCTTCCTGTTTAATCACATGACTGTTATTCAAATGCTTGATGATTTCTACTGGTTGCTTACTTGTTTTATATTGATCTTTCGTGAAAACCCTATGCTTGCAATATTTTCCTTAAATACACGGTCCCATATATTCTTCCTGTAATTATGTACCAGTTTCGAATTATTTCTATATTTACGTGATGCCTTCCTTAATTACACGGGATTCCCTATGATTACAATGGAATCCGAGATCCTCTTGAGTGATTTTCAAACTAATGCCCTGTTTTACTCTATAAATACACGGTTGGTTCGATTTCCCTTAATTACACTATGTATTTGGCCTTGTTTATGCACTATGTGGTCTCTTTTCCCTAATTAGCCTTATTGAACTGATTTCCTTTCCTTATTTACCTTGACTGTACCATTTGAACTAAGCTCCTTAATTAAAGGAGCCCAGTTGGCTTAATTGACACTAATTGATTGTATTTCCATTCTTTGCCTATGTGACTACTCGTTTTATTAAACTATATATACACCATGTCTTCTCTCTTTATACACACAGAGAAACACACTGAACAGACTCTCTTGATTACACAAGCACACACAGACATCTACACTGTTCTTGTGTGCTCTTTCTTGCTGTAGCTCTTTGGCTCTATTTGCTGCTCTCTATTCTTTCCTATTATTGGCCGGCTATAAGCCAAGGATAATAGTGCTATCACTTTGCTCTCTTCTGCTTTTTCCCTCTTACTGGTATGTC
The DNA here is from genome assembly GCA_005239495.1 of Nicotiana undulata. NCBI lineage: Eukaryota > Viridiplantae > Streptophyta > Magnoliopsida > Solanales > Solanaceae > Nicotiana > Nicotiana undulata. The sequence goes on from ML255104.1 coordinate 37,635, forward strand.
CTAATTAACCTTCAAGTCTCTAGTCAATGTGTTTATTATTATTGTTTCAGTCCATTATCTTCCTGATTTTCTTCTATTTATGCTTCTACTGCTCAACATGCAATTGAATCTTTGTTTTAGTGCTTTACCATGTCTGGTCTCTTCTGACTTACCTGCTAAATTTATAATATGACTGTTGCCTATTCCTAACTTCCACTTGATGTGCATGTATTCTATTGTTGTATACTGTCATGCCTATACTTTACCACTCCCACATTCCCCTGATCCCTTGCACTTTGTATGCTCTTCTTGATCTACCTTCTTTTAGTTGTTGTTTATCTTACCTGTTATAATTGTTCCTGTTATTGTCTAGTATTATGTCTAAGCTTGACCATTTCTTAATCCCCTGAATCTTCTGATTTTGGTTAGTCATGCTTCAATGAGATTTCATAAGTCTCTGTATCTCCTTTAGCATTATGTGATCTACTTGTTCCCTTTCCCCTATTTGTGTTTGCTTTTTCTTGAATTCTGCATACTTACTGATTTATGACCATTCTACTGTCTCCTTTTCAAACTAATTTTACATAAAGGATCTTTCTATTATTCTCTAAAGTCATGTTATTTCAAAATTCCTTTTCAAACTTAACTCTCTTTAACTACTCCTTCCTGCACTTCACACTACTATTAGATCTTTAGGATCCACCCCCTCAGTGTAAGCATTGCCTAGGGGACCTTGAGTTCCCTCTGAACTTTGACACACTGAGGCAGGTAATTCCCCATTGCACCTACAACTTTGGCAATTACTGGGTGCTGGTATTGGCCAGGGCCCTAGGGACCTTTGCGGCGCCCAGACCATGTAAGGCTGTGGAACTCGAAAGGGGTGAGGCTGGAAGATTGGGTCTGTTTGAAGGCTCCCTATAGAATAACTTCTTGTTTTATTTTGTCATTATTGTAATTCATTTGTTATGATCAGTAATAATCTGTAAATGAATGATTGGGGCTGGATAGTGAATATGGGAGGGAACTATGCATGTTTAGTGTAGTATGGGTAGAAATCATAACTGTAGGCTTTATTTCCCTATGTGTGCAATAGTATCATGCTTAGAACATGTATACCATGCATTATAAATCATGTTTAGGTTCTTTATTTCAACACATCTATTATGTTCATGTCATCTTACACCATGCTCACATTTATAACTACAACAAGTAATAAAAACTGCTATAATGTACTACTCCTGCATTTTTCATAAGCATATCATCTAGAAATCATGCTTTAGGTATTCCTATGTGCATTAGGTCTCATGCTCCTTAGGATTTTGTTTTCAGCAAGTCTGTTTTCAATTATACTCTGTTGAACACCTAGTTAACATGTATCTAATCTAACAACCCCATAAAAATATGGTTAATCTACTCGAAACATCGCTGCAAACGTATACCTCTTAAAATCAGAATCAAAATATGCATGTTCACCCCTTCAGGCAATGTATACAACGCCTAGGAAAACTTTAGGCCTAATGCATAATTAAAATCAAGTTAATCATGTCCTACTGGGTTGGGATTAATCTGCCTCTTTTAAATTTCTTAAACTTTGCTGTTTCCACTCCTGATTGTGCTCCTCTTAAATCCACTCTACTTTTTGTCAAAATCCCTACTCTGTTTTGAAAATAAAATCTGAAGTTGTGCGTTTTACTCCCCATTATTAGTTTTCTGATTCCTATTCTATTAGGTTTCAAAGTTACTTCATTATGTAAAGTTGTTTTATTTCTGAATACTTGTTAAACTATTTTTCTAAAACGATTTATTAAAGTCTTATGAACTATTGGATTCTTACAGTCATTTTTGGATCACTGAATTTCAAATAAAGTATTCCTGCTTAGACTACTGTTTTTCTGAAAAGCTATCTTTCACCAGGAATTTCCTAAATTACTGGGTACTCCTAAATCCTAACGCTGTCTTTAAATCACTGTATTCCTGAAAGTTAATATTTTTGAATCACTCAAGCTCGATTAAATCTTCTGCCTTCATCAAGTTTTCAAACTCAGATTCTTACGACCTGTTTTTTTTTACTAAAAATTTCCTATTTTGAACCCCCATCTTGAGACTTTAATTGTGTTTGAGACGTGCTACTTACGTGTCTACGTGTGGAGGGATCTGTGAGCCTTTATTTGTCTTTGTATGTTCCCTTATATGTGTAGTCCTACTTGTTTTGTATGTCGCCTAGTATTTTGTCCTTTAAACCTAAGGGTTCAGCCTAGTTCCTACCTTGTAGGTGTAGTAGTCCTAACTACCCTCCAGGACTTATAGGATGGGACGGGTAATAGCACACAATAAGCATCTGTGACCTACACATGCGCTTTAAATAACCTTTAGGTAGGGGGGGGGGGAGGTTGAATACAGATATGATGACTGGTGCGCTAATACCACGTGTAGCCGCCTCTTCGAGGTGTGACATGCCGGGTATTGCATTGAAGTGATCTGTATTACTTTAAACCTAGGACAATTCTTTTCAAATGTTTATGTTATTCCAAAACCTTTAAAGATTTTCATACTTGTTTTAAATCCCCTCTTATGTGAACCTTATTTGTTACTTGCTCACCGTCCAAATTCACAAACCTTATTGGCTGGGACCCACAGTTGTGGATCTTGAGGGGTGCCTAATACCTTCCCCTTGGGATAATTTCAAGCCCTTACCCAATCTCTGGTAACGCGAACTAGTTCATGAGTTATCAACTCTAGGTGCCCTAACGCACCATAAAAATCGTTAGGTGGTGACTCTTCCTTAAACCTCTTCCTTTAATGAGTTGTCCAGAATGTCATAAACCCGATCTCTCCGTACCTAACCCGTGCGATAGAAAAAGGGGGCGCGACAGCATGGCGACTCTGCTGGGGAATTTCCCTAGGCTTATACCATTACAATTTTCTTTGTAAATTTGGACCTTTAATTTGCATTTAAATGCTTATGCCTTTTCCTATTCTCCATTACATGTCGTTAATTGTTTACTTTTACAGGTATTTAATTCACCTGAACGTAACTGACATATCTTCATGTCTTCTTTGTAACCGCTTTCCATTATAACTGTTGCATTTCCTTTCTTTACTATTTTCCTCAACGTGAAAATACATGCTTATATGTTTTAATGCTTATTACTACATATCATGCTCTGCATTCATATTCCACTCGTGCCAAACAAATCCTACAACAACGCTTACAATGAGTGGTTGCGCTATTCCAATATTACTACCCCCTAAATTCGAAAAGGCGTATTTGTGGTAAAACTAGTCGATCTGCGGTGCAGTCGACAGTTCCGTGCCTTCCCCCTTGAGTTGTCCGCTCAAGGGTACCAGTCTAAAACCCCAATAGATTCCTTACTCTATTGTATGTTACATGCATCATGGTCAAACCTAGCCAGGCTAACGTGTTGTCCACACAATAGCTTTTAAGATAGCCTTGTCCAAAGTCCATTGGGTTTCCCTGTAACCCAAAAGGACGCCTTCACATTCTGTGCATTTATTTGGAGAACTTAAATGCTCATTGCTAATTATTGATATTAAATAATCGAGTCCAGTGGGGGTAAGGGCCTAACCTATTTATTTTGCAGAGATGAGGCACGAGGTCCCCAGATTTGGCATGGTCACCAACATCCACCCAAAACTTCTAAATTTGTGGGAAGACTTGCATTCAAGCGACAAAACAGCAGTCATAAAACACCTGGGCAACTTGCCCTCTCTTTTGGATATTCAGCCTAATAACATGATGATAGAGGATGCCACTTTATTCTGGGATTGTGATCGGTCGGTTTTTCGATTTGGGAAAAATGAGATGACACCGCTGCTGGAGGAGATAGGGGGTTTAGCTGGTTTGCCTTGGGAGTCTCGAGGGTTATTGATGCCCGAAAACCGAACAGGCCGGGGTTTTCTCAAAAAGATGGGACTCAAGAAGATTCCGGATTTAGTCTGCTTGGAACACTCGTACATCCCTTTTGACTATTTGTACGAGAGGTATGGCCGTAGTCAGTCTTACCACACATATCAGGAAGAGTTCGCCCTTACCTCTCTAGGACACATTCACCGCCGGGTATTCGTCTTCATATTCTGCTTTTTGAGATAGATGGTCTTCCTGACAAAGAAGGGGAAAATCCACACCAGATTGGCTATGGTTACCAAGACTCTGATTGAAGGGATCGACGGACAAAATTTTAGCATTGTACCCATGATTTTTGCTTACATATACCAATCTTTGGAGAACTGTCAACGATGAGCGAAACATTTTGAGGGTTGCAACCTGCTACTTCAGCTTTGTCTTACCGACCATTTACAAAAGGGTGACTACCGTCAAGACATACATAGGAGAATTTGGGATGTTCATATTACTTTCCATCATCCAAAGCGTATGAACTACATCCCCGACATTTTTGCACAGCCATAGAATGCCAAGGGATGGGTTTAGTTATTGGGAGACCTGACCGAGGATCAAATCCAATGGATGTTCGAGTGGTTCCCAACCGACGAATTCATCATTCGGACTAGAGACACCCCGTTCCTGATATTGATTAGTCTTAGAGGGACATACCCTTACGTCCCTATTCGCGTCATGAGGCAGGCGTGGAGGAAACAAGTCGTTCCAAGGGTCAAGAAAATGAGTCATCTCAGGGCGGACTTCCAAGATGACGATAGCCCTCACAAATGTCAAGGTGAGCAATTGTGGCACTGCAGGATCCGATTGGAGAAGGATACTATCGAGCCTGACAGGTATCACGTTGGTTGCTCTCCTTACTATCTGGGATGGTTGGAAGATAACTGGGGAGTAAGTATTGAGCCAGGTTTCGCTCAATGACATAGGGTCATAGACGAGAAAGCCGAGGCAACAACTAGGTTCAACCAGCTGCGCAAAAGGCTCCGTGACTGTGAAGAAGATCATCACAAAATCCACATAGCCAACAAAAAAGCTGATTGAGGAATGGAAGGACATGGCTATCACTTCCACCCAGAGGCTAGCACACTTGGAACGAGGCATCGTTGACTTGGAGGAAAAGTTCCTTAGGAGGATCGAGACTTGTCAAAAGACCGAGGGAACTGAAGTAGGAATTTTAGCCAAGACCTACTTGCTGCTGGGACTCCGCGAGATGATGTTGATCAAAGCAAGTAGAGGTGCCAAGTCTGGGGAAGGTCCTTCTATGACCAAATAGATAGGATTTTTCTTTACTTTTCTCTTGATGTAATAAGGCCATTGGCTATTAATGACATTTTGCATTTTTCGTATTTTTAGAGTCAAGTTAGATTTGTCTATTTTATCATGAATAAAATGAGGCATTTAGTATTTAAGTTCTCCAAATTAATTTGTCGCTAGGCCTACCTCGGGCATAAAGAGGTTCCCCAACTTAGGATGCGTTTTACATTTTCGCATTACGTGTTCAAATTACCGCAATATTCTTTATATCTTCACTAACTTCACTGCCTTTTTGTTAGTTATTTCCCTTCCCCAAAGGTTAGTTCGTGCACTCTGGCATCAACAGTTTATTGCACCAGATTAAAGGGCCCTCCTCCTACTCCTCCTCCCAGTCCTCCCAAAGGGAAAATCAAGGGTAAAACTAAGATGGCAGATGCAAGCGGTACTAGAAAAGACAACAGGGATGAACATGTTGAGATCACTGATGGTCAGGGTATTCAGGTTCTGCACGAGGGTATGTCTCCACTAGAGACGAAGCTGCTAAAGTTCCAAGAGGAACTTGACCAAGTCAAGAATTTGGCCCACTTATCATTCTCCCTCAACGTTCCAGATGTTCACTTCCCAAATACTCTGAACCCCACTTTACCCCAAAACGTCCCAAAACCACTCGATCACCCGAAAGACCCCGTTCCACCAGCACCACGCAACCCATGTCACTACAACACTCCACCTCCCCAAGATCTGACGAGAGACGACTTCCAGGCTTATGACAAACCCATTTATGTGGAAAACGTAGCTCATGCCACACCGCATACCTATGAGTCTGACGAGAAGGACACGCTCATCAGGAATTTGGCCGAGGAACTCAAGAAACTGACCAACGGAGTTAAGGGCGTCGAAGGAGTTAAAGGGGTTGAGGGATTGAATTATGAGTATCTTTGCATACAACCCGATGTTGAACTACCCAAGGGGTACAAACCTCCTAAGTTCGAGATGTTTGATGGTACTGGTGACCTAAGAGTCCATCTGAGGACTTATTGCAACAAATTGGTCGGCGTGGGAAAAGATGAAAGGATCCGCATGAAACTCTTCATGAGGAGTTTGAAAGGTGATGCACTATCCTGGTACATCAATCAGGATCCAAAGAAATGGATCAACTGGGTGAATATTGCTACGGACTTCATGGATAGATTCAGATTTAATACGGAGAATGCACCGGATGTGTTCTACATCCAAAACATGAAGAAGAAACAAAATGAGACTTTTCGTGAGTATGCTACTCATTGGAGGTCAAAGGCCGCTAAGGTCAGGCCAGCCTTGGAAGAAGAGAAAATGAAGAAATTCTTCGTGCGCGCTCAGGATCCTCAGTACTATGAGCGGCTGATGATGGTCGAAGGGCACAAGTTTTCTGATATCATCAAGTTGGGTGAGCGAATCGAGGAAGGCATCAAAAACGGTATGGTTACTAACTTTGAAGCCTTACAGGCTACCAGCAAAGCACTGCAATCCGGTGGTGTGTCCAAGAAAAGGGATGTAGGAACCGTGATGGTGGCACAACAAGCCAAGTCCCCTCCCAAATATCAAGTATACCCCGCACCTTCCTTCACTTACCAACTAGCTCCAAGTTACCCAGCACCTTCACCTCAATACCAGACACCCTCACCTGCCTACCAAACTCCACCATCCACATATCAGCCTACCTCGCCCCGATACTTACAACCAGCTCCCGTATATAATGCCTACAACTCCCAACCTTCTCACTATCAATCACCCCCTAATCGCCAAAACTTCCCGAGACCTCGCCCAAATTTCGACCGTCGTCCACCAAACCAGTATACCGCCATAGCTGAACCCATTGACCAATTATATGAAAGCTTAAAACCGCCGGTTATGTCACACCATCCCCGCTGTCATCCCCGAGAACCCATCTCAGTGGGTCAACCCAAACAAAACCTATGGTTACCACTCCGACATGAAAGGACACACCATCGAGGAATGTCGTTCCCTGAAAGACAAGATACAAACCCTCATAGATAACAAGATCATTGTAGCCAAGGACCCTGCTCCTAATGTTCGCAATAATCCGATGCCTAACCATAAAGGCGGTGTCCACATGATTGAGGTTGAAGATGATTGGGATCCTGCGGGATCAATTGGGCTAATTGCCGAGGGTGATCCGAAGAATCCCGCGATTACTCTTAATCCGATTGTGGTCCAGATGTATCCGTCTGAGGAAGTTGAGGTAAACATGTCCATTCCAATTGAGTTTGAATCAAGGACACCCGCCGAGGGAAAATCCCCAAGGCCGATCGAAGTCGAGTTTGTGCGACCGCTCGAAGTTGCAATCCGGCCATCTATAACATATACTCCGACAGGAATAAGAATGACCACACCTATTCCAGTGGCAATGTCGACAACGGCACCCTTTTACTCAGACGCCATTCCGTGGGACTATACCGATGAAGCAAGGAGGAAAGGTAAAGGCATGTCTAAAGAAGCCATCGCCGCGCAGGGTATGACAAGAACTGGCAGATTTTATACCCCCGAGCATTTGGCCGAGTCTAGCAAGCAGGCCAACAACCGTCCCCCCATCATTGAGACAAGTTTATACGATCAGTGGAGAAAGATACAAGCCAAGGAATACTCAATCCTTGACCAGTTTAACAAAACGCCAGCTCAGATATCTATCCTCTCCCTGTTACAAAACTCTGAAACTCACAGGAGTGCTTTGCTAAGGGTGCTGAGTGAAGCATACGTGCCAAACAATATCACCAGTGGGGAAATGGCCAACATAGTAGGCGTACTGGAAAGTCACAAGATCACTTTCCATGAAGATGAGTTGTCGCCCGAAGGATTAGGACATAACAGAGCACTACACATCATGGTACAATGTGAGGATCATTTCATCACAAGGATCCTAATTGATGGGGGTTCCAGTCTCAACATCTGTCCGCTGGTCACACTCAAGAGATTGGTCAAGAGTCTACATGAGATAAAGGAAGGAGAGATCAACGTAAAGGCCATCGATGGTTCGCAGAGGTTCACCATGGGAGAAATCACCTTATGCTTACAGATGGGACCAACTTGATTCGATGTAGATTTCCAAGTAATAGATGTGCCTGCGTCCTACAACTTACTGTTGGGACGACCTTGGATCCACGCGGTTGGGGCTGTGGCATCAACTCTACACCAAGCTGTGAAGTTTGAATGGAATCATCAAGAGGTAATCATTCATGGCGACGGTAGCAACCATATCTACGGTCGCCAGACCTTTTCGATCATCGATGGAAGGAGGAAGTTGGGCGGAGAAATCTATCATAACATAGATCGTGTTAATGCTATTGACAAAGTCAAGTGGTGGGGCAGTAAGACCGAAAGCATATTGAATTGGCAAGGGTACGAGCCGGGTAAAGGGCTCGGTAAGCATCTTCAAGGAATAATAAAGCCCATAACACTCAAGAAGCACGGTACTACTTTTGGGCTAGGGTACGAATACACTTGGAAGTAGTTCAAAGACTGGTCGCCACCATGGCGCGGCCCCTACTACCCATCGGAGCAGCCAATACCCCGCATAGAGCAGAATTTCCAGCCAGCTGACATCATATATGGTACAGATGAAGAAGAAGCGCTAGCGGCGATAAGGGATTTATTTCTGGATGATGAGGATATGGACTGCTGTGTCATTTCTGAAGAGGAGGGGGAGGAAGGCCCTTCCATACAAGTCGTGAGCAAGGGATCACACCTCAACAATTGTTCTGTCAGGACAACCAAAGCCCGTCGAGCCTCGGGGTAGCAAGGCTAACAAAACAAGCATTATTTACAGTTTATTTATTTAAAGAATTTCCTTCCTTTTCACATTTTTAATTTCTGCAAGAAAGAGCTCTTATGTTCAAAGAATTACTCAATTTATCAAAGCATTTCCAATTTCTTTATAAATCTTACATTTACTTATATTTAGTTGTTACTGTTTTCCTCCCCATTACATTATTTTATACAGCATTACTATTACTCACTTGATGAACCGACGACTGTGAACTGCAACGAGGCAACGCAACAAATGGATTCCGAGTCAGACGAGGATGATATACCTGAGGATATTATTAAAGAAGTTGAGAACTTTGAGAATAGACGTAAGTCTAACTTGGATGATACTGAGGTCGTCAACATGGGAAATGCAGAGAACGTCAAAGAAACACGCATCAACATTCATCTGTCACCGTCAGAAAAAAGGAGGAATATACGGAATGTTTAAGGGAGTATGAGGACATATTCGCCTGGTCATATGATGACATGACTAGCCTCAATACATCTATTGTGGCCCACAAGCTGCCAACCAATCCAACATGCCCTCCAGTGAAACAAAAGCTCAGGAAGTTCAAACGAGACATGAGCTTGAAAATCAAAGAAGAGGTCACCAAGCAAATCAACGCTGGGGTTCTCCGACTGGTAGAATATCCTACATGGTTAGCCAACATTGTTCCTGTACCAAAGAAAGATGGGAAGGTCAGGGTCTGCGTCGACTACCAGGATCTCAACCGGGCTAGTCCGAAAGATGACTTCCCCCTGCCGAACATACACATCTTAATTGACAATTGTGCCAAGCACGAGTTGCAGTCCTTTGTAGATTGTTTTACTGGTTACCATCAGATTTGGATGGACGAGGAAGATGCTGGGAAAACGGCATTCATTACTCCGTGGGGAGTGTATTGCTACAAGATGATGCCATTCGGGCTGAAGAATGCAGGGGCCACTTACATGAGGGCCATGACTACTATATTCCATGAAATGATTCACAAAGAAATTGAGGTGTATGTGGACGACATCATTATTAAATCAAAGAAAGTTGCTGATCATAGGGAGGATTTGAGGAAGTTCTTCAATAGGTTAAGAAAATACAATCTGAAATTGAACCCTGCGAAGTGTGCGTTCGGGGTTCCTGCTAGGAAAGTACTGGGTTTCATTGTCAGTCGCCGAGGAATAGAACTGGATCCATCAAAGGTCAAAGCCATCCAAGAATTTCCGCCACCAAAGAACATGAAGGATGTTATGAGCTTTTTGGGAAGGCTCAATTATATCAACCAGTTCATAGCCCAGTCTACCGTCATTTGTGAACCAATTTTCAAAATGCTGAGAAAGGATGCTGCCCCCAAATGGACTGAGGATTGTCAAAAAGCCTTCGACAGAATCAAAGAGTACCTCTCAACACCACCAGTCTTGGTACCCCCAGAGCCGGGTAAACCCCTATTACTCTACCTGTCCGTATTAGATGGAGCTTTCGGTTGCGTTCGTGGGCAACATGACGAAACAGGAAGGAAGGAGCAAGCAATTTACTACCTCAGCAAGAAGTTCACTCCGTATGAGGCCCGATTTTCTCTATTAGAGCGCACCTGTTGTGATTTGACTTGGGTCGCACAAAAGCTGAGGCATTATTTATGTGCCTACACAACGTATCTCATATCAAGGATGGATCCGCTCAAGTACATCTTTCAGAAACCTATGCCCACTAGCAAGCTGGCTAAATGGCAGATCTTGTTAAGTGAGTTTGACATCATTTACGTAACTCAGAAGGCAGTCAAAGGACAAGCATTAGCCGATCATCTTGCTGAGAATCCTGTGGACGGAGAATATGAACCCTTGAAAACGTATTTCCCCGATGAGGAAGTATCATTCGTAGGAGAGGACATTGTGGAATCCTACCACGGTTGGAGGATGTTCTTTGATGGGGCCGCAAAATTCAAAGGCGTGGGTATTGGAGCAGTCTTAATTTCATAAACTGGTCAGTACTACCCGGTATCTGCCAAACTCAGGTTCCCCTGCACCAACAACATGGTTGAATATGAGGCCTGCATCCTTGGACTCAACTTGGCCATTGACATGAATGTTTAGGAATTATTAGTGATTGGTGATTCCGACTTATTGATACATTAAGTTCAAGGGGAATGGGCGACCGAGAATTCCAAGATACTGCCATACCTACATTGTGTGCAAGAATTGAGAAGGAGGTTCACGAAGATTGAATTCCGGCACGTTCCCAGAATCCAGAAAGAGTTCGCCGACGCACTGGCCACCTTGTCATCTATGATCCAGCATCCAGATAAGAATTTCATTGATCCTATCCCGGTGGGGATTCACAATCAGCATGCCTATTGTGCCCACGTTGAAGAAGAAGCGGATGGAAAGCCTTGGTTTAATGACATTAAGGAGTACTTGGCAGAGGGAGAGTACCCAGAACTTGCAAACGCCACTCAAACGCGCACTCTTAGAAGGTTATCAAACAACTTCTTTCACAGCGGAGGAATATTATATAGGAGGACTCCCGATCTGTGTTTATTAAGATGTGTCGAGGCAAAGGAAGCGAAGAAGCTGTTGGAGGAAATACATGTTGGTATATGTGGTCCTCATATGAACGGGTTTGTTCTAGCAAAGAAGATACTTGGGGCTGGTTATTTCTGGATGACCATGGAATCAGACTGCATCCAGTATGTCTGCAAATGCCATCGATGTCAAATACATGGGGATATAATAAAGGTACCTCCCAGTGAGCTTAATGCAACAAGTTCACCCTTGTCGTTCGCCGCTTGGGGCATGGATGTCATTGGACCAATCGAGCCTGCAACCTCCAATGGACACAGGTTCATTCTGGTTGCCATTGACTATTTCACCAAATGGGTCGAAGCTGCATCTTACAAAGAAGTTACTAAGAAAGTCGTGGCCAATTTTGTCCGCGACCGCATTGTTTGCCGGTTTAGAGTCCCAGAGTCAATCATCACCGATAATGGTTCCAACCTCAACAGTGATTTGATGAGAGTAATGTGTGAAACTTTTAAGATCAAGCACAAGAATTCTACAGCATACAGACCTCAAATGAATGGAGCCGTTGAGGCTTCCAACAAGAACATCAAGAAGATAATGAGAAAAATGATAGAGAAGCACAAGCAGTGTCATGAGAAACTATCATTTGCTCTGTTGGGATATCGCACCACGGTTCGCACATCAACCGGGACAACTCCTTACATGTTGGTATACGGTACGGAAGCCGTCATTCCTGCTGAAGTTGAAATTCCATCTTTAAAAATTATACAAGAAGCCAAGCTCAGCGACGTCGAATGGGTAAGAAGACGCTATGAGAAATTGGCCCTCATAGACAAAAAAAGAATGAACGCGGTTTGTCATGGTCAGCTATATCAGAATAGAATGACTAGAGCCTTCAACAAGAAGGCCAAACCAAGACGATTCACACCGCGGCAACTGGTGTTAAAGAAAATTTTCCTCATCAAGACAAAGCAAAAGGGAAATTCTCTCCCAATTGGGAAGGCCCGTACATGGTTCACCGAGTGCTAATAGGAGGAGCACTCATACTGGCAGAAATGGATTGAGAAATTTGGCCTAAACCAATCAATTCAAACACAGTCAAGCGCTACTACGTGTAATCATTATGCTTTTATCAATGTTGTAAATTGAACTACGCCTGACCTGATTCCCGTTTAAGAGGGGATATGTAGGCAGCCCTATGGGTTCGGTCATATTTTAATAAAATTTTCCTTTTCCTCACGAATGGAAACTGGGGCAGAATTTTGAGGAGGGACCTCAGAATTCTGAAGCAAGTCCAGCCAAGCACCGCACCAGTAACAGCCAGAAGCCTTCACCCATCAAACTGGGGCAAATTTTGAGGAGGACCCTCAAATCTCCGCAGCAAGAGAGGTTGCAATGTCTTGAACCGCGTCATGGTCGTCGGTTCATCCAAAGAAAACTATTCTTTTCTATATGTTATATCATATTTTATAAAACCATGCATATTTATTTCTCAAAAACAGCTTGTTTTAGCAACGCTACCCCTGTGGTACAAACAAAGTCATCATTATCAAGCAGATAGGCCAATCCGAGCCAGCAGGGATACAAACTAACCCTTCCCTCTACCGAACTCATGATTTTTCTTTGGATGCAGGCACAAATACGGCGAAAGCCCAAGACGTCCCATTATCCTCACAAGACGCATGCTTCTCAAGGATACGCTTTCGAATTCATCGCACATGCCAACTTACTACTATCATCATTGCAAACGATACTTCATTCACAACAGTCGTATCATCGCACTTTATCATCAACTAAGAACTCTTACTATCACTTTATTTTCTGCATTGCATGAGGCTACATTTCTACCTCTCGAGACTAAGCTCTGTCTCCATCTGCATGAGGTTAAGCTCTGCCTCCATTTGCATTCGCATCTTTGCATGAGGCTACCTTTCTGCCTCTTGAGACTAAGCTCTGTCTCCATCTGCATGAGGTTAAGCTCTACCTCCATCTGCATTCACATCTGCATAAGGCTACCTTTCTGCCTTCCGAGACTAAGCACTGTCTCTCTGCATTTTTTTCACATTGCATAAGGCTAACTTTCTGCCTTCCGAGACTAAGCATTGTCTCTATCTGCATTCACATCTGCATAAGGCTACCTTTCTGCCTTCCGAGACTAAGCATTGTCTCTATCTGCATTCACATCTGCATAAGGCTACCTTTCTGCCTTCCGAGACTAAGCATTGTCTCTCTGCATTTTCTCACATTGCATAAGGCTAACTTTCTGCCTTCCGAGACTAAGCGTTGTCTCTCTCTGCATTTGCATTTGCGTAAGGCTACCTTTCTGCCTTCCGAGGTTAAGCTCTACCTCCATCTGCATTTACTTAATGCATAAGGCTATTATTCCGCCTTCCGAGGTTCTACGCTACCTCTCTCCGCATCTTATTGCACTACACTAAGCTTCTTTCTACCTTTTCAAAGCAATCACCTTTCGCCACCTATTTATTTACGCCTTCTTTCGGGCTAAGCTTTGCCCTCTTTCTTTTCGCAAATCGCAAGACTAAGATTTGTCTTACCAACATCATACTACTACATTCTTCATGGGCTGAAATATCGCCAACTTGTCCAAAGGCGTCATCGTTCAGAGGCACCATCTCCATGGCCCGAGAACATCATTTCATAGCCTGCGGATCTCTTCTTCAACTTGCATATCATTATTCAAAGGCATCATCGTTCGGAGGCACCATCCTCATGGACCGAGAACATCATTTCATATCCTGCAAATCCCGCGTTGAGTGATTCATGGCCCAGGACATCATAGTCTAAGGACATCATCTTAATGATCCAAAGACAACATTCATAGTCCGACGGGAACTTGCATCATGTTTACATTATGCACAATATATGCTCGTTATTTAATTGCAGGTAATCCGAACTGGAACAGCCAACCATGCAGGAGCAAACTGCTCCAAGTTCTCCGATACAACCCCGTAAGACCTTCCCACCTTTACCTTACCTCGCACCTTGCGTCCGTTCTTATGAAACAACACCGGTATATTTCGCCGATGATTTCGAAACTACATGCGGCCTAATTTCTGTAAAACTAGGGAGATGTAGGCAGCTAAGAAGCCAGGGTGCGGCAAAATTCTACCCCACAGTTTTGTCTCGGTCAAAATTGGCCATCATATCTTTATCCGACAACTCTTTCATCCTTCCCCGGTAAAGAGGGGCAGCTGTTGATACCCAATTTTTCCTCAAATTATTTTCAAACTTGCATATAAGCTTTCAAAATTACTCTTTGCAATAATGAGTATTTTTCCCTATTTTTTCCATATTTTTATTTAAACTATTTCCAAATTTATCTAATATTTTATACTCAAATAATTTATAAATTATGCTTAAAATAATTTCAAAAATATTCCTAGCTCAGTATATCATTTTATAGTCATTTTCTAAAATCCAATTATTTCTTAAATTGGCCAATTAGGTTTTATTTAATCGCAGTTACCATCATTTTGCAATTATCACCTAATTAGACATCTTATACCTTTCTAAAATTCAAAATGTATGTTTCTTACATTTTAACATTAGTTAATTATTGTAATTTTACCTATTTAAACTTTATAATTATTAGGTATTTTAATTAATTAATTATCCTATTTAAATTGGGTATTTAACATTTGGCCTATTTCTATTTAAATTCCAGCCAAATTCTAACCCAACCCCATCTGATCTCCTACCCACTTAACCAGCCCAATGGCCCAGCCCAATCCTTAAACTCTACCCGGCCCAACCCCTCTAATTATCTGAGCCGTTGATCAAAACAGATCAACGGCCTAGAACCCTATTACCTTAATTAACTCCTACCTACCCCCTCCCCCGTCTCAAATTTTCGAGACAACATCTCTCTCTCTCATCTGCCTCTTCTTCTCTCTCTTTTATCTAGAACCTTCTGATTCTTCGTCTTCTCCGATGGCCTTCATCTCTGGCCACTTCCAGTCTCACCTCTTTCGACCACCGGCCACTACGAAGCCTCATCTCTCTGATCTTCTCAGTCCCTAAGACCTCCATGGGTTCCAGTCGTGCCAGACCACCACTGGAAGCTCTGCCTGGGTTGTTTCCGGCCTTTCTCCGATGGGTTTTGACTCGATGGTGCTCTAATCACCATGGTTCCCGAGTTTCACAGCCAGGTTATCCCTATTTTCTCTGGTTTCTTATGAAACCCTAACTCTGAAAACCTCACCTTATAATTCGTCACAGACATCTGCCCCTGCTCTAACCTCTCAAACTGACCCCGACGCTCCTCTCTCTCGGACAGTGGAATGTTTCTGTCCAAGAATAGCTGAGTGAACTGACTCCAAGTGATAGAAGGAGAATCTGCTAACCTGCTAAGAACATATGACTGCCACCAGCGGCGAGCTCTGCCCTCAAGTTGAAATGTGGTGAAGTCCACCCCATGTGACTCTAGTATCCTCATATTGTGCAGTATGTCCCTGCACCTACCGATGAAATCCCGGGCATCCTCACCCCTCTCACCCCAGAAGACTGGAGGGCGAAGTCGGGTCCATCTATCAAGCATCTTCTGCTGGTCACCCTCTGCGACTGGCCTGGGATCTGGCTGTGCTACGATAGGCTGAACTCCACCCACGGGCGGCGTACCCGGAGTGTGATGTACTGCTGCCTGTCCGGTGGCCTGAGCGGTAGGGGTCTGAACTCCCCCTCCCGCCTGGGAAGTAGCAGAGTCTGCTGGAAGTATGCTTGCCTGGGACATAGTGTCCATAAATCTCAACATGCGGCCCATGAACTCCTGGAAGCCTGGCGCCATCATAAAATCTGCTGGAGCTGGAGCAACTGGAGGAAACTCATCCTTCTCCTTGATAATAGGATCCTCAAGCGGTGCAACTGGTACTGCTCTGGGACGCCCTCGTCCCCTACCTCGAATAGAAGCCCTACCCCTGCCCCTACCACGACCTCGAGCGGCGGGGGTAGCGGCCTCCCCTGGATAAGGAACATGGGAAGCACGCGTTCTCACCATCTGTGAGAGAGTATAAGATCAATTTGAGTACATCATAGATTGCACGATAGTATCTGAACAAGGAGGAGTTTCTTAACACCCTATAGCCTCCTGAAGATAAGTACATACGTCTCCGTACTGATCCGCAAGACTCTACTGGGTTTGCCTGTGACTCGTGAGACTACGTGAACCTAAATCTTTGATACCATGTTGTCACGACCCAAATCCTAATTTAGGTCGCGATGGCGCCCAACAACGGGGTTAGGCAAGCCAATATAGAAGACACTAGATGTTATCCCCTTGCCTGTCTTATCTAAGCATGTCAGAAATTACCAATTTTAAACAATTAACATAATGCTAGCATGATACGACATTAAAAATCATGAAAATATAAAGGCACAGGGCCAAACCGAAGCACATATATATATACACAACCCAAACCGAAAATACAAACTACGTGTGTGCCAGGAACTAGTGTCACGAGTGTCACGGGCAACTACTGAATATACAATGTCTAAAATATATACATAGCCTCAGTCTGAATGAAATAGACAGAGAATATGACAAAAGAAACTCCAGGGTGCTGCCAGGAAGTCGCCAGGAAGAGCAGCTCACCGTTAAGTATAGTCACGCGATCAATACCTAGCACCGGCCTGATAATCAGGTATACCAGCCTCCGGACCTCTACAGTCAAGTACAGAAGAGTAGAAAGTGCAACATGAGTACATAAATAAATATGTACTCAGTGAGTATCCCATCTAACCTCGAAGAAGTAGTGACGAGAGGTCGACTCGATACTCACTAAGGTCCAACAGTGATAGTGTAAACAGGATATAAGGAAAGCAGTAGACATGTAAACAGTGCACCACAGTTTCAAAGAGAATACAGAGTTTCCAAATAAACATTGAAAGCAATAACAACTTACCTGTCCCTCTTCCCAAACATCTGTCTAATCACAAATCAGGAAAACGGTACCAAACAGACATGCGCACACAGGAGTAAGACAACCGGTTGGAGTCATGAGGAAGAATAGCTATGCACTGTCGGGGATCGACCGTCCCGTATCAAGAGTGCATGCTTAACAATAATCCTTCCTACGCATTGCCGGGGATCGACCGACACGTACCAAGAATGTGTCTATCAATGTAATCATATCATATCATAGTGTAACTTTGTCCATGTACTGCCGGGGATCGACCGGCTCGTACGAAAAGTGCATTCTTAATTAAATCCCGGTGCACTGCCAGGGATCGACCTGCCCGTACCAAGAGTGCACTATAAATCCCTCATGGCGTACGGCCCGCTCCCATAAGAGTGATGGAAATTACATATCGATCACGGGATGTAAATTACGAAGCGACAACATGCGCACATAGAATGTAAAGTTCGTTTCACCACAATCCTTTCCAATTATTTAAATAAATGAAAGCTCAGGGAAACAGTAACATATATAAAAGCATGAATCTAAGCATATAGTTCATTTAAGGCAGAATACATGGCATGTAGTGGTCCTAAGCTACCCGGACGTGACAATAGTAGTCACTACGTACGGACTCTCGTCACGTGGTACACACGTAGCCTCCAAACACAAACATACAACACATAGAACACCTATGGGGACAATTCCCTCTTATAAGGTTAGAAAGGAGACTCACCTCGTGACGATATCACCCCTCGGATCAAGGATGCGCCCGAATCTCCGAAATCTACTCTCGAC
Organism: Nicotiana undulata; assembly: GCA_005239495.1. NCBI lineage: Eukaryota > Viridiplantae > Streptophyta > Magnoliopsida > Solanales > Solanaceae > Nicotiana > Nicotiana undulata. The sequence continues at coordinate 55,806 of ML255104.1, forward strand.
GGCTCGTAACTAGCCAAACATGGTATATTGAATCAATTTCAGTTCCAAGAAGGAGAATTAACAAGAAATCCCCAAATTAAGCATTCTTGACAGTTTTCGGAATTTTGACCCCGTGCCCACACGTTCGGATTTCGAAAATTCTTGAAGGAATCAATTATCCGGAGTCTAAGGATCATAACTATGCAAGTTCTTTCTAGAATTCATGGCAAAAGTGGATAATTCATAACTTCCCAAAATCCCTAAATTTCTATCAATTTCCATGAATTTTTGGGAAAATTTAGAAGAGAACTTCATTAGGAATTAATGTTATAACCATGAAACTATGGAATTTACTTACCTTGATAATAATGGAGGAAGGTCCCTTAAAGAGCTCTCTAAAACTTGGGGAAGAAGATGAAAATGGAGGAAAAATGGGCTAGGTCCCGTATTAAAATACACTGCTCAGCTGCTTGTACTATGCGATCGCAGCTAGGCCAGTGCGTTCGCACAGGGCAATTGCCCAGGGCCCTCCAGAAGCAAAGTGTGATCGCAGCTGAAGGCTGGCGATCACAAAGAGTAGCAGCAGGGGGGGTAGGCAGCTTTGTGCGATCGCGGGGGTGAGGGCTGCGATCGCGGAGAACAAAATGGCCCAGTCAATAGTAAGTTGAGAGAAAGACAAATGAGAGAGGTCAATTGGTGAAAACCCACAAAAGACATCATTGATCGATTTAGGCCTTCATATATCCCGGCACAAGCATGGTTAAGACAAAGAACTCAGCTTCAAAATGAAGTTCACAACGGATGTTGAGAATTAGACGGTTCAGACGAATCGGGTATCCAGTCCAAAGTGCATGTCATGTTCATTGAAGTCAGCATATTCTTCCAGATAAGTCCTTTTTATTTTTATTTTTATTTTTCTTCTCTGAAAGGTACACATCTTGATTAAGTTGTAATACCTATTAGTTCACCTTCTTGTTTTCTTTCGTACTATTCTTTTTGAGTCCTTTTCAGTCTAATTTCGTCAAAGTAAAGCAAAGAAAAGGCCCCAAAATTTGTTATTGTTTCCCTGTTATATGAAGCCAAACTTTCTGGGCATGAACATCATAGGCAAAAGCATAAATCCACCTTTGATTTTCCCCGAGAAGCAAAAGGCTTGAAGGACGGAACAATGTGTCAAGGGTCGACAAAAGTTACTCAGTTGAAAGTGTTCTGGGAGCAAGGTTGTTTGCACCATAAACACAAATGGTGATAGGCATAAAATGGTCAGGTTTTGATGTTGAGAAAGAAGATCTCCAAAAAGTAATGACAGAATCTCCCGCCAATTTGTACGACCATCGATGAAGTAAATGTTTCTAACAAGTGTAATGGACGCAGGGTAAAGTCGCCCAAGAAATCAAGGCCACAAACTGACCACCATTTTAAAAGTAACAAATTTTTCTTTGTTCAGAACATGAACAGAACAATTTTAGGAAACAGTTCGTGAAAAGACGAACACCACCAAGTGAAGTTCTCAAATCCTTAGTTTTCTTTTAATATACATGTAATCATGTTATTCTTAGTTTTATTATAGGGAATCAACACAGCGTACCACATCCTCTGGTCGCATTACTTTTTGCCTATATAGGGTACGACATTCCCTAGTAGAATCTCAGTGAGCCATGAGCCTCACCTTATTTCCAACACAGGGTACTGCATCCCCTAGTTACATTTTTTATTGATAACATAGGTACTACATCCCCTAGTTGCATTTTGTTTTCCTGCCTACATAAGGTACGACATTCCCTAGTAGGATCTTAGAGAGCCAAGTGCCTCATCTTATTGTCAACACATGGTACTACATCCCCTGGCTGCATTACTTTCTACCAACATAGGGTACGATATTCCCTAGTAGCATCTTAGGGGGAAATGAGCCTCGCCTTATTTTCAACACAGGGTACTACATCCCCTGGTTGCATTTCTTATTGCTAAAATAGGGTACTACATCCCCTAGTTGCATATTTTTTCTGCCTACATAGGGTACGACATTCCCTAGTATAATCTTAGAGAGCCAAAAGCCTCATCTTATTGTCAACGCAAGGTACTACATCCCCTGGTCGCATTATTTTCTTCCTACACAGGGTACGACATTCCCAGTGGCACCATAGAACGTTGCAAGCATTACTTATTGCCAACACAGGGTACTACATTCCCTGGCTGTACCTTATTGCCAACACAGGGTACTACTGTAACGACCCAACTGGTTGTTTTGAGAGTTTAAGCTCTGTTCAGTGGTATAAGGTCATAATCAGCTTCACATTATGTATATTGACTATGTGCGTGGTTAGATTCAGTTACCGGATAATCCGGAGTCGAATTGGAAAGAAAATTCTCATTTCGGAAGCCTTAAGTTGGAAGAATCAACTAATATTGGAATTTTGACTAAACAATCTCCAAATCAGGATTTGAAGGTTCCAGCAGGTTCGTATGATGATTTCGGACTTGGGCGTATGTTCAGACCGGGATTTGGATAACCCAGGAGCGTTCCGGCGTATATTATGGAAGATATCATTTTAGAAGAATTTCATAAATCTGGGTTGAAAGGCATTTCAGTGATATAGATGTTTGTTTGGGATTCCAAGCCTGGGAATATCTCTGTATGGTAATTCTGAGGTTGGAAGCGCGATCGGAAGTGAATTCTGATATCCGTAGGTTATTTTGAAGTCATTTGGCTAAAGATAGAAAATTGAAAGTTTTTGAGGAATCCGACCGGAAGTGGAAATTTTGATAGCAGGGTCAGAATGTGATTCCGGAAGTTGAAATAGGTTCATAGTGTCATTTTGTGATGTGTGTGCAAAATTTCAGGTCATTCGGACGTGGTTTGGTAAACTTCGGCATCGTTGGCGAATTTTGGAAGGTTAAAACTTCTTAGGCTTGAATCCGAGGTTGATTCGGTGTTTTGGTATTTTTTTTTGGTTTTCCAAAGGTTCGACTAAGTTCGGGTAGTGATATATGGCTTGTGAGAATTGTTGGTTGAGGTCCCGAGGGGCTCGGGTGGGTTTCGGATAGATATGGGTTGTGTTGCGCTCGTTTTTGAGGTTTCGGCGTTGTTTCTTCAAGCATAATTGGTACCACATTAAGCAATGAGCTCCAATTTCTGTTTTGATTGACGAATTAGATCCGTATCGTAATTACGGAGCTATAGCAAAAAGAATCATCAAATTTGGACATCGTTTGAGGAAGTTATTCTCATTTTAGTGTCGGAGAAGAGAGCTGGTGCTGGTGTTTTGCAGGTGCGAGTTTGGGTCCGCACCCGCGGAGCCGCAGGTGCGAAAAATGGTCCGCAGGTGCGGAAATTACAGCTGGAAATGCGCAGGTGCGGGTATTTTGGTCGCGGGTGCGAAATCCCTGAGTATAGAAAACCAGACCGCGTCATTTTAGTATTTTGAGCATATCTTGAGTTCTAGAGCTCCGATTGAGGTGATTTTTGCGGCGTTCTTCTCGTCTTTTCATCGGGGTCAGTATATAAGTATTATTTTTGCATTTTAATATGATTACAGAAGTTCATTTTTTGAATTAATCCATGTTTTGATTGGGGAAAATTGGGGGTTTTGAAAGAAAACTTCAAAAATGAAAAATCATGATTTGATGGACCAAATGACATCGTAATTTGATAAATTTGGTATGTGTGAACTCGTATCGAAATGGGTAATCGGATTTTGTAAAATTTGTCGGGTTCCAAGGTGCGGGCCCGGGGGTCGACTTTTGGGTCGATTTTTATAAATTAGTAAAGATTGAATCTTTATTGTTTGGAATAGTTCCTTATACATTTTATGTGTGTTTTGAAGTTGTTTTGGTTGATTTTGAGCCGTTCGGAGGTATTTCCGCCCAAGAAATCCATTTTTGAGTACCTGGTTGTCGTTTTTTAGGTAAGTATCTTGCCTGACCTTGTGTGGGAGAACTCCCCCTTAGGGTTGAGTCTTCTTTGTTGACTCTAGTTCATTTATGCGAGGTGACGAGTGTGTACTCGAAATTATTTGCTAATAGATTGACCTTTTAGGATTCGTAGGTCCTTATGTTACCTGTGTATGAGTTGTAATTGTTATAATTGAATCCTTGGTTGTTTCCTTCATCCTTTCCTGCTTAAATTAGAATTACTTGCTTTTGGATTTCTTCGTTGGCTATTTGATATTAATTGACTTAACTGAATATTTTATTTCTCTCACCTCCATGCTATATTTGCTTTCTAAAACTGCTCAATTGACTATATTAGTGTTATCTAGATTTATAGTTGTTTAGTCGTATTTAGAACAGTCGTTTCGTTAGAGTCAAGCATGCTCGTAAGTCTTACATTGTGATCTATACGACGTTTTCTCTTATGTGCTACTTGGGTCTAATTGATGAATAATTATGTTGCTGATGCTTTCTTGACGTTGCCTATTACTAGGCGTTCGTTTGAGCTGAGTTTTATTCCATAAAGTTAATTGCTTAGGCGAGATTGGTTATAGCTGTTTTTCCCTTGTCGGGATGGTATTGTTTTTCATTGTTGACTCCCTTGCCGGGATGGTGTGCTTTCTATTATTGCTTTGCTGTTATGGTATTGGTTGCATTGTTGATTCCCTTGGTGGGACATTGTGATTTATGGTTCCTATAGTTGATGTGTTTCGTCGATTTATTGTGTATTTATTTATCTATGCATGAGGGGACATTCCATGCCAATTGTTTAATTTTATCGCACGAGGGGACATGCCGTGCCAATTATTTATTATTTATCGCACGAGGGGACATGCCGTGTCGATTGTTTATCATTTATCGCACGAGGGGACATGACATGCCGATTGTTTATCATTTATCGCACGAGGGGACATGCCGTGCCGATTGTTTATTATTTATCGCATTAGGGGACATGCCGTGCCGATTGTTTATTATTTATCGCACGAGGGGACATGCCGTGCCGATTGTTTATTATTTATTGCACGAGGGGACATTCCGTGCCGAGTGTTCATTTATTTATTTAAGCGCGAGGGGACAATTCGTGCCAAGTGATTATTTACTTTAGCACGAGGGGACATGACGTGCACTTGTCTTTGCATTATACCTTTCCGTGTTCTTGTTTTATCTCTACCGCATTTGTTTAAGAGTTAATATTCTGTTGTTTATATCCGGATATTCGCATTGATCCCTTACTACATTTATTGACAAGACAGGTTTTGAGTACGGACTGAGTTCCGACAGATTTACATTGAGTAGATTATGATTACGAGATTTTTCTAAAAAGGTATTATTGAAAAGTAATGGTTTTCGAAATGATTATAGCTGAAGACTTTTACATCGAAAGTATATTTGAAAAGCACTAGTCTTGCATAAAATAATACTTGGAAGTCTTTATTTGGAAATTATTTTTGGAAACTTCGTAATTTGAAAGAAAAATATGTTTTACGTAACCCTCTCTAGTACATATACTTATATATATTTTGGAGAAAGTATGTTTTCAAAGGAAATCTTTCTACATAAAAATGATTTTATTAGCAAAGCTTTTCATATGATCTGTTGTTTAAGGGTTCCCACCAATTTATGGAATTTAATGGCTAAGGCTCGATGTGAATAAATAGATGCAGAGTTGAGTTGTGGGGTTCTCTATTGCATTGTGTTTTCTTCGATTTTTGTTTGTTTTGATATCCATCTTCCTATGTAATTTATGTTGTTTCGTGGTTATTTTTCTGTAATTTCCCTTCCGCATTATATTGTCATTGTTGTAAATTATCCTGTAAATTCTTAGATTGATGTAGTGTTCGATTACTTCTATATTCATGTTAATTATTTTTGTAGACTAGTGGTTTCTTGACTAGTCCTCGTCACTACTCCACAGAGGTTAGTCTTGATACTTACTGGGTATCGTTGCGGTGTGCTCATACTACTCTTCTGTGCATTTTTGTTTGCACAGATCCAGGTTTTGATTGTTAGTAACTGCGCAGATGATTGCTGAGGAGACTCAAGGTAACCTGTTGTTGCGTTCGCAGGCTTCAGAGTCACCTTCCTTGTATTATTGTTCATACACTGTCATATTTATTTCCAAAATAGTTGTATTTAGAAGTCGTAGGAGATTCGTAGAGCTTATGACTGGGATTACCGATTTTGGGAAAACATTGTAAATTCAGTCAAGGTTTTTATATCTAGAATGTTAGTGTTCCTTTACTTATTGTTGTTATTATTAACTATTAGGCTTACCTAGTCTCTAGGACTAGGTGCCATCACAATACCCAACGGAGGAAAAATTTGGGTCGTGACAAGTTGGTATCAGAGCACTAGGTTCATAGGTGTTACAAGTCATAAGCGGGTTCAGTAGAGTCTTGCGGATTGGTATGGAGACGTCTGTACTTATCTTCGAGAGGCTACGGAACGATTAGGATGATTTCACTTCCTTCATTCCTATCGTGCGAGTTCATCGATCTTGAAGTTTGAAATTTATCATTCCATTCTCTCACCGATGGTGAGGACGCGAACTGCGGTACCTGATGACGTTACCCGAGGCAAGCATCGCAATGGTCAGAAACAGAGTCCGACGAGGAGCACGTGCCGTAGTTAAGATGCCTGCCAGAACGACCGTTAAAGAGCCACCATCAATTCTAATTGGGGAAAAACCAAGTACTGGGGGTGCCTATTGTTACTCCGGGCTTAAGAGACCGGGGTTATAGCTTTGAGTATAATTGGTATATCGACTCAAGCGGGATTGATCCTAGTGCACCAGCTACTTCACATATCAGAGAGAAGTTTGGACTCCCACCGTCTACCCTCCAGAGTAGCAAGGCCATGTGGGTCAGGTTCCAATTGTCATGGCAGCACAACATGTGGTTTGCGTTCAGCCCGTAGTTAGAGCAGCAACATCGGAAGAAGAAAACCTTGGGAAAATTTAGAGGTGCAGGAAGTACCACCCTCCTATCTTTCAGTGAATTGGTGACAGGTGATTCCAGGGTTTTCTGGAGGAGTGCCACTATATTCTTCGTACTTCAGGTATTATGGAGACGAGCATGATTGCTTTTGTCACGTCTCAAGTCCAGAGCAGTGGGTTTGTCAGTAGTGGTGGGCACATGAGTTGAGTAGCCCAGCCAAGTCAGTTTCACTCGCATGGATTCAGGTTCCAGAGATGTTACTGAGGGAGTTGCACCCAGTCCCTCCGAGATGCATGGCGCACGGAGTTGGAGCAGTTGCGTCAGGGCGCTATGTCAGTATTAGAGTACGTCGTCGGATTCAGTGAGTTGGCCAGGTATATACTTCGCTTGGTTGCTTCAGTTAGGAGGCACATAGGTCGGAGAGATCTACTGGTCCTTATTATGGAGGTAGAGTACGACACGGTAGAGATTTTGTGGGTCAACCAGCTCTGTTTGCATTACCAGTTTTGCATTAGAGTTCTCAGGTACTCCTGGGTCTCAGAGGACCCCTATTGTGTGGTTTCTACAGCCACGTCGGCAGAGAGATTGTTTTCTATGAGAAGATGAGCCACAGGGTGAGAGATTGCTCCAGGGTTCAGGTAAGTGTGTTATAACAGGGTATTCAGGTGAGTAGAGGGCGCCCAAGAGGGGGAGGCACGACCCGTCGATGTGTTTCATATAATAGGCTAGAGGCCGTGGTACCAGATATCATCACTCAGGTGATGTGCTTCAGAGGGGCACCAATCGTATTCCATTATAGTTACGCCGGTCAAGACGAGTTCCCTTATTCGTTGTTTCATTTATGAGTGAGTTTCATGTTTTGCACTCTATTTTTGTGTTTGCACCTGTTGGGGGATTCTATGAGTAGTAGTTGTGACTACCGTTGTTTTTGTTCATTTTTGATAGTGATGAAACTAGAGGTGAGTCTTTATTATTCATTATGGTGAGCTTTATATGAATTTTCTTGAGTACTTTGTTTACTGGCTGTGATTTGATACTCCATTGAGATGTGAGTTCAGATAGTATTACGACTTCTATCAGCTGAGATGAGTTAAGGGAGAGATTTCTATTGGCATGATATATTTTCGGTATGAGATTTAGAGTTGAGGGTGCGATCCTCGTGATATTTGTGATTTGATATACTTAGGCCAGGCCGAGTACCGCGGTGGAAATTTTATCAGGATGGGATCCTTGTGATTTGTTCATATGATTTGCTTCTCCCTTGTTATATTGCTTTGGTACGTCAATATTGATAAAGATTTATGCCTATGGGCTTGTTTGATAGTCTTTTATATGTCTCTCTTTTCATATTCATTCATTTTTGTTATGTGCTTCTCTAGTTTTGGTTTGCGGGATGTCTGCCGGGTGGTACTAGCTATGGCTTGGTGATTTGGGTGCCTAATAATGAGGTCTTCGTGTTTATCGCTTCTTTATTAGAATTATGGGGTTTGGAGTGGAGTTCTTCCATATGTGGGGCAATTTTCAATGTTGAGTTGATTTCGGGCAGTTATTGTGATCAAAAGTGCTATTTGAGCCTATTTGCGATGAGCTATATTGCGTGGTCGTGCCTTATGGGTATAGGCATGAGTTAATGTGGTTGGTTAAGGCTAATGCCGGATATGGATTCAAGATCAGACCTTTATGGAAATGAGTATAAGGTGAGAAATTGAGGTATGAGGCTTATCGGTAGTGATAAGGAGGTTAAATTGCAGTTGTGATGGTGTCATCAGGCTTACATAGGTCGGGGTGACGTGGAATCACCTGTGGGTTTATGTTGGGAGTGTGAAATCAGTGATCGGATGAGTATAGGTGGATCTTGGCACGTTCGAGGATGAACGTTGGTTTTAAGAGGGGGAGAATGTAACGACCCGACTGGTCGTTTTGAGAGTGTAAGCTCCGTTCAGTGGTATAAGGTCATAATCAGCTTCACATTATGTATATCGACCTGTGTGCGTGGTTAGATTCAGTTACCGGATAATCCGGTGTCGAATTGGAAAGAAAATTCTCATTTCGGAAGCCTTAAGTTGGAAGAATCAACTTAGATTGGAATTTTGACTACACAATCTCCAAATCAGGATTTGAAGGTTCCAGCAGGTTCGTATGATGATTTCGAACTTAGGCGTATGTTCGGACCGGGATTTGGATAACCCGGGAGCGTTCCGACGTATATTATGGAAGATAGCATTTTAGAAGAATTTCATAAATCTGGGTTGAAAGGCATTTCAGTGATATAAATGTCTGTTTGGGAATCCGAGCCTGGGAATATCTTCGTATGGTAATTCTGGTGTTGGAAGAGCGATCGGAAGTGAATTCTGATGTCCGTAGGTTATTTTGAAGTCATTTGGCTAAAGATAGAAAATTGAAAGTTTTTGAGGAATCCGACCAGAAGTGGAAAATTTGATAGCGGGGTCAGAATGAGATTCTGGAAGTTGGAATAGGTTTGTAGTGTCATTTTGTGATGTGTGTGCAAAATTTCAGGTCATTTGATGTGGTTTGGTAAGTTTCGGCATCGTTGGCGAATTTTGGAAGTTTAAAAGTTCCTAGGCTTGAATCCGAGGTTGATACGGTATTTTGGTATTGTTTTGGGTTTTCCAAAGGTTCGACTAAGTTCGGGTAGTGATATATGACTTGTGGGAATTGTTGGTTGAGGTCCCGAGGGGCTCGGGTGGGTTTCGGATAGATATGGGTTGTGTTGCGCTCGTTTTTGAGGTTTCGGCGTTGTTTCTTCAAGCATAATTGGTACCACATTAAGCAATGAGCTCCAATTTCTGTTTTTATTGAAGAATTAGATCCGTATCGTAATTACGGAGCTATAGCAAAAAGAATCATCAAATTTGGACATCGTTTGAGGAAGTTATGCTCATTTTAGTGTCGGCGAAGAGAGCTGGTGCTGGTGTTTCGCAGGTGCGAGTTTGGGTCCGCACCCGCGGAGACGTAGGTGCAAAAAATGGTCCGCAGATGCGGAAATTACAGCTGGAAATGCGCAGGTGCGGGTATTTTGGTCGCGGGTGCGAAATCCCTGAGTATAGAAAAACCAAACCGCGTCATTTTAGTATTTTGAGCATATCTTGAGTTCTAGAGCTCCGATTGAGGTGATTTTTGCGGCGTTCTTCTCGTCTTTTCATAGGTGTCAGTATATAATATTATTTTTGCATTTTAATATGATGACAGAAGTTTATTTTTTGAATTAATGTTTTGATTGGGGAAAATTGGGGGTTTTGAAAGAAAACTTCAAAAATGAAAAATCATGATTTGATGGACCAAATGACATAAGAATTTGATAAATTTGGTATGTGTGAACTCGTATCGGAATGGGTAATCGGATTTTGTAAAATTTGTCGGGTTCCAAGGTGCGGGCCCAGGGGTTGACTTTTGGGTCGATTTTTATAAATTAGTAATGATTGAATATTTATTATTTGGAATAGTTCCTTATACATTTTATATGTGTTTTGAAGTTGTTTTGGTTGATTTTGAGCCGTTCGGAGGTCTTTCCGCCCGAGAAGTCCATTTTTGAGTACCTGGTTGTCGTTTTTGAGGTAAGTATCTTGCCTAACCTTGTGTTGGGGAACTCCCCCTTAGGGTTGAGTCTTCTTTGTTGACTGTAGTCCGTGTATGAGAGGTGACGAGTGTGTACTCGGACTTATTTGCTAATAGATTGACCTTTTAGGATTCGTAGGTCCTTATGTTACCTGTGTATGAGTTGTAATTGTTATAATTGAATCCTTGGTTGTTTACTTCATCCTTTCCTGCTTAAATTAGAATTACTTGCTTTTGGATTCCTTCGTTGGCTATTTGATCTTAATTGACTTAACTGAATATTTTATTGCTCTCACCTCCATGCTATCTTTGCTTTCTAAAACTGCTCAATTGACTATATTAGTGTTATCTAGATTTATAGTTGTTTAGTCGTAATTAGAACAGTCGTTTCGTTAGAGTCAAGCATGCCCGTAAGTCTTACATTGTGATCTATACGACTTTTTCTCTTATGTGCTACTTGGGTATAATTCATGAATAATTATGTTGCTGATGCTTTCTTGATGTTGCCTATTACTGGGCCTTCGTTTGAGCTGAGTTTTATTCCGTAAAGTTAATTGCTTAGGCGATATTGGTTATAGCTGTTATGGTGTGTTTTCTATTATTGCTTTGCTGTTATGGTATTGGTTGCATTGTTGATTCCCTTGGTGGGACATTGTGATTTATGGTTCCTATAGTTGATGTGTTTCGTCGATTTATTGTGTATTTATTTATCTATGCACGAGTTCCGTGCCGATTGTTTAATTTTATCGCACGAGGGAACATTTCATTCCGATTATTTATTATTTATCGCACGAGGGGACATGCCATGTCGATTGTTTATTATTTATCGCACGAGGGGACATTCCGTGCCGATTGTTTATCATTTATCGCACGAGGGGACATGCCATGTCGATTATTTATTATTTATCGCGCGAGGGGACATGCTGTGCCGATTGTTTATCATTTATCGCACGAGGGGACATGCCGTGCTGATTGTTTATTATTTATCGCACGAGGGGACATGCCGTGCCGATTGTTTATTATTTATCGCACGAGGGGACATGTCGTGTCGATTGTGTATTATTTATCGCACGAGGGGACATGCCGTGCCGATTGTTTATTATTTATCGCACGAGGGGACATGCTGTGCCGATTGTTTATTATTTATCGTACGAGGGGACATGTCGTGCTGATTGTTTTTTATTTATTGCACGAGAGGACATTCTATGCCGAGTGTTCATTTATTTATTTAAGCGCGAGGAGACATTCCGTGCCAAGTGATTATTTACTTTAGAACGAGGGGACATGTCGTGCACTTGTCTTTGCATTATACCTTTCCGTGTTCTTGTTTTAAATCTACCGCATTTGTTTAAGAGTTAATATTCCGTTGTTTAAATTCGGATATTGGCATTGATCCCTTACTACATTTATTGACAAGACAAGTTTTAAGTACGGACTGAGTTCCGACAGATTTACCTTGAGGAGATTATGATTACGAGATTTTTCTGAAAAGGCATTATTGAAAAGTAATGGTTTTCGAAATGATTATAGCTGAAGACTTTTACATCGAAAGTATATTTGAAAAGCACTAGTCTTGCATAAAATGATACTTGGAAGTCTTTATTTGGAAAGTATTTTTGGAAACTTCATAATTTGAAAGAAAACTATGTTTTACGTAACCCTCTCTAGTACATATACTTATATATATTTTGGAGAAAGTATGTTTTCAAAGGAAATCTTTGTACATAAAAATGATTTTATTAGCAAAGCTTTTCATATGATCTGTTGTTTAAGGGTTCCCACCAATTTATGGAATTTAATGGCTAAGGCTCGATGTGAATAAATAGATGCAGAGTTGTGTTGTGGGGTTCTCTATTGCATTGTGTTTTCTTCGGGTTTGGTTTGTTTTGCTATCCATCTTCCTATGTAATTTATGTTGTTTCGTGGTTATTTTTCTGTAATTTCCCTTCCGCATTATATTGTCATTGTTGTAAATTATCCTGTAAATTCTTAGATTGATGTAGTGTTCGATTACTTCTATATTCATGTTAATTATTTTTGTAGACCAGTGGTTTCTTGACTAGTCCTCATCACTACTCCACAGAGGTTAGTCTTGATACTTATTGGGTACCGTTGTTGTCACGACCCAAAATCCCACATTTCCGACCGTGACTGCGTCTAACGTTGAACCCGCTAGACAAGCCAAAGCACACAACACATTGACATCTATAAAACAACGTAACAGTAATAAAGCCGATTAACCTTCCAACATCTACTGGGATATCTCAATTCCCTTAACTTTCAGTCTTTACCGAACATTTCCAAATCATTCCAAAAGTTTTTACAGCAGAAAAATAATAATATTTCCAAAACGAATAATGAATTGATAAGGTAACAACATCGCAAATATCCCAAAACTGGGGTGTCACAACCTCACGAACTAACTATCTGAGTGCTAAATAGAAAGTTTGAAAGAAATACGTAATTGTCTTAGAATTAGAAGAAAAAGGCAAGACAATGAGGAAATCCAAATGTAGGAGAGAC
>ML255107.1:2876-27493 GCA_005239495.1 Nicotiana undulata
AAAACCCCACCTTTTACCCCCCGAAAACAAAAAAAGCCTCCCCCCCCCCCCCCCCCCCCTCAAGAAAAAACGTCTCATCCCTTCTCGACCCAAAATCCTCATCGCTAGGGGTGTTCGTGGGTCGATACAGTACGGTATTTAGACATTTCATTTCGGTATTTTCGGTATTCGGTTTCATGAAATGCTATACCAATACCGTACCTAATCAAATTCGGTATGGTTCGATTTTTCTCCTTTCAGTTTCAGTTTATTCAGTTCGTGTTGGCCCAAGTAAAGGATAGTTTTGAAGATTGATAAAGGAACTCAGACATGAACCAGGTCTATCACTGGTATACATAGACACAGGCAGATTCAAGCACGTGAGATGCACGTGAAGGAGATAAACGTAACCTGGCATAATAAATATCTCCTAATCGAAAAGGTTGCATAATTGATAAGGAGAAGGACTCCTTACTCAAAGAGAATATTATCCAAGATAAGGAAGGAGTTAGGAGTTGAGATTAAATAGAACTCTTCCACCAAGGAAGAGTAGCATTACAACTCTAGTTATTTCTTCATCTACTAACTATATATATTGCAAGATGTTCTCTTTTTATAGGTATGCACAAAAGCATAAGTTAAACATGAATTGAGAGCAAAATATCAAGGCTTTTTGCAAGCAATTCGTGTGAGATTCAAGTGTGCAAACCTGAAACTACTTGAACCAAATTGAAGAACCAGTTTCAAGTGTCTGTCTTTTATTCTAGTTCAATTGTAGTAGGTGTTTTCATATTGTACCTTTCAGCTTTATCTAGAGGCAATTGTAATAGGTACTCAGTGTATTCAAGTTAGAGTTAACTTGAAGTTTTCGCAACAGTTAGAGGTTGTTTGCTATAAGGGATTAGAGTTAGTCCTAGGTTTACAAAAGTATTTTTGTAAATGCAATTTTTGGCTCAGTGATTTAGTGAAGAGTTCGGAAAAATCCTATTGGGAAGTAGGTCGTGTTTTTCTCACCTTTTGAGCCATGTGTTTTCCACGTAAAAATTCTTGTGTTCTTTAATTTATGTACTTATTATTCCGCAACAGTAGTATTAGGAACACATAGAAGAACCAGGTCTTTCTATAATCTGTGCACGCGATAAATTGGACACCACACAAATCACGTGTGGTATTGAAGTATAAAATTTCAATTGTTATCAGAGCAGGTTATCCTTGAAGAGGCTAACACCTTAGGAGAAGATCAAGATGAGTGAACCACCTGAAAATTGGGAAGGACAATCAACTACTAGGCCATTACTCTTCAAGGTCCAGTACTACTTCTGGTGGAAAAATAGAATGAAACCACATCATTGGAGAAGATTACGAGCTGTGGGACATTGTCACTAATGGTCCCTTGGCTACCATGAAGAAGAATGTTGAAGGAGTAGATGTGCCAAAAACAAGAGTTGACTGCACTGCTGAGGACTTGAGGAAATGGGAGAAGAATGCCAAGGCCAAGAAATGGCTTGTGTGTGGACTTGGTTCAGACGTAACAGAATTCAAAGATGTACTACTGCTAAGGAATTTTGGGATTTGCAAGTGGCTCATGAAGAAACACCTCAAGTGAAGAGGTCCAGAGGAACTCTACTGTATTCCCAATATGAGAAGTTTTCCATGAAGGAAGGGGAAACCATCCAAGAGATGTATACAAGGTTCACTACACTGACAAATGAACTTAAGTCTCTTGGAAGGATTATCCTTGAAAAAGACAAAGTTGAGAAGATTCTGACAAGGGTTCTGCCAGTCTTTTGGGAAAGCAAAATCACTGCAATTCAGGAATCAAAGAACATTGCAACTCTTAAGTTTGATGAGCTGATTGGAAATCTCACTGCTTATGAACTTAGAAGACAAACCATGAAGATGAGTACCCAAGAAATAAAGGAGCTTGGCACTCAAAATCACTGAAGGTGTTGATCTAGAGGAAGATGATATGGCTATGATCACAAAGGACTTCAAGAAATACCTAATGAGAGGAAAGGGTTCTTTAACAAATGGAAACTACAGCAAACCAAGGGTTCCTGAAAAACATACCAATGAGGGCTGCTACAAGTGTGGGAAGATTGATAATCACATCAAGAACTGCCCTCAATGGGAAATAGAATGGAAGAACGAAATAGCTGAACGAAGAAACAAGAAGAAGGAACAGGTTCATCCCAAGAAAAACAAAGGATCAACAAAGGCTATTGTTGCTTCTTGGGGAGAAAGTTCAGATGAGGACTCCGATGATTAAGATGGAGATGAACAAGCACTTATGGCAATTGGAGAATCTGATGAGGAATTTGAGGTAAGTATAGTTCATCAGTGAGACTGTAAGTGAGAATACTGCACTGAAACTAACTAGTGCATAGAGTTATAAACGGTAATATTCTTAATTAAAGGATCAAAAGTTAAAAATTAAAAACGTTTGTTGACAAAAGTTTTGTCCAAAATTAACATATACCAACCTCGATAGAGAAACTTAGAGAAATGTCTTGTTATTTGCTTAGAGTTAATTGATGAACTTAGAGAATAAAGGAAAGTAAAATTTTATATTTCTTTACTTATGTTAAAATTAATAAAATGTGTATTGTGTAATATAATATATATTTCGGTACGGTATCGGTATTTCGGTATTTTATTTTAAAATACCAAATACCATACCTAATACCATTTTTTTTTAACTTAAACCAAATACCATACCGAATACCAGAATTTTTGGTTTCGGTACGAAAATTCGGTATTTACCAAATTATGCACATCCCTACTCATCGCGGGGTCGTGATGATGCCTAATGTTCACGTGCTAGCAATACTGAAATCTAGCAATAGAACTATATTACAATATAAAAGAATAGAGTACACGAACGAATGTACAAAATAATAACAGAGTACTGGAAGGAAATTACAATTCGACAGGTACCAATATCTCTCACAGCCCTTTCCTTAGAGAGGAAACCAATAAATCACAATAATTACCTCAAAACTTTCATAATGTGATAAATATACTCAAGACATCAAATCCAACGGCACGGCAACACCCTTCATGCATTCATCTAGTCCTCACCAATTATGCGTAAACACTACCAACTGAATGGAAGAAATGATGATAACAGAAATGACGAAGTAGGAAATACGCAAGTAGCAATGATGAACGAGAATTTACATAAGAACATCAGTAACAGACTAAGCAAAAGGCATAGAGGTAATCACAATGTTTAGAAAAAAGGAATGTAACTTCAACTAACTAGCATGGTAAAGGCATGAAGATAAATATAACAAAAAGGAAGAGAACACGTGATCTTTATAAATTAACAAGTAGAGACATGAACGACCAACATGGAATAAGACCTATACTTAAGTGGAACAAAACATATGACATGGATATAATCATGACAACAAGAAGTATGCATGATATTAGCAAGTTAAGCAAATAGAAGGCATGGGTAACACGACAATAATTGTGATTGAGCATAAAGACAGAACGGTGAGGACAAATCGCATAAGAACCATCAATACGACAATAATAGCTCAAGGTAAAGACATAGAAATATCGGCAAGAAAAAGGATATCACAACATAATGCATGTCTCTCGTCCTCACATGCACGGAAACACCCTTCGTGCCATGAACTCACTATAACATGAAAGCGTAATAATATAAATTCAATGGCACAACATCACCGTGCTTGTACTCAAATAACATGGCACGGTATCATCCTTCGTGCTTTTACTCACAATGATATGGCACGACATCACCCTTCATCCTTTTACTCTCAATAATATAGCACGGGATCACCCTTCATGCTTTACACTCTCCTCACATGATAATGTATATACAATGGCACGGCATCACCCTTCGTTCTTCACACTCTTCCTTACCAAACATGTGTATAAAAATGACAACAAGGCAAGGAACATAAATAACATCAACGAGAGTGTTTAAACTAATATTCAAAATGAAATCACAACTTTCCAAGGAAAAAAATGTTCAATAATCCACAAGAACCTTATTATTCAGGTATTCTAACAATTCTCATAATTGATCCACTACGCAAGTAAAAAGACTAGTATCTCAAGAATGTCGGCCATAGTAATGTATTAAAGATTATGCATAGTGATGACCACATTAGACACATCAATGTGTTCTCAGAAATCCCATCAAAGTTGATCAAGTTATAACAAGCTACGTCTTAGTTGCTAACATTTAATACTATAATTTTAATAGCTAGGAGTCAAGTAAGGCATGAAACAAGAAGGTCACATAATTCTACAAGACACAATCATAACTTAACCCTCGCCCCGAAAATGATTAACCTCGGCACATATCTATACGCCTGTAACCTCATATATGTATCACCCCCGCATGTAGCAAAAATGTCAAATAGTGGGAAACATTCCCTAAGCATAGTTAGGCAAGACACTTACCTCAATTTGGCTAATTCAATACTCAATTTAGCTTTTCTTTTACAAGATTCACCTCCGCTCGGCTCAATCTAGCCAAAGACGACTTAAATACATCACACAATGCAAGGAAAAACAATTTTGATTAATAAAGCTATGATTTTTATTTAGTTTCTAAAAAGTCAACAAAAGTCAACTCTCCGGGCCCGCCCGGTCAAAACTCGAATCCAAGGGTAGGTCTTGACTAAACATAGCCTCACGAGTCCAAATATGTATTTTATTTCCAAATCTGAGTCCTATTCGACTCTCAAATCCCAAATTTCCATTTTTCAAAGTTTGACAAAATTCCCAAATTCTTTCCTAGATTTCATATGAATTTGATGTTAAATCTTGTGAAAAATCATGAAATATAGTTGAGAATTGATTAGAGGCACTTAACCAATGATTTGGTATGAAAATCCCTTCACAAAATCTCCTCCCATCGAAGTTAGGGGACAAAATATATCAAAATGAAGCTAAGTCTCGGAATTCTCAGCACTTAACAGGATACAGATGTCGCATTTGTGACAGGGGGTTCGCAAATGCGAACAATATATCACAAATGCGAAAAAGAAGCCTTCAAGTCAAGGTCGCATTTGCGACACAATCCTTCGCAAATGCGAAGTCCAATTCTTCGTAAAAGCGGCAGGTTCCCTCGCAAATGTGGACAACCCCAGATCGCAAATGCGATGGGTTTCTTCGCAAATGCGAATCTTCCCTAGCATCCCACTTTTCGCAAATGTGATGGCTGCTTCGCAATTGCGATTATCGCATTTATGACAAATACATCGCAAATGCGATGACACCAGAACCAGAACTCAAACTTTGAACAAAAATAATCTGAAACTCACCCGAGCCCCCGAGGCTCCAAACCAAACACCCACACGAGTCTGAAAATATCACAAGAACTCACTTGAGCGATCAAAACATCAAAATAGGACTCTAAAATCACGAATCGGACGCCAAAATGCATGAAAATCAACGGAAACTTCAAGAACTTCTAGAATCGCAACCAAACATCTGAACCCTATCAAATCAATTCCAAATGGCGCCAAACTTTGCAGACAAGTTCTACATGATGAGGCGAGCCTACTCGGGGCATCAACACATGCATAACAACCTCGAACGACGAATCCCACCTCAAGTCTAAATCAATGAACTTTGGAACTTCGACTTCTACAGCAAATGTCGAAACCTATCTAAACGTGTCCGATTGACCTCACATTTTGCCCGCACGTCGCATTTGACATTACGAACCTATTCTAAATTTTGGAATCGGGATCGGGCTACTGATCGGTAGATAAGGGAGCACGCGTTCTCGCCATCTGCGAGAGAATAGAGTAGAAACTCGATTAGCATTTAGAATTCAAATCGCACGACAGAGAAGAAGAAATGTGAAGTTATTCATAACTTTACAGCCTCTGGGGGATAAGTACAGACGCCTCCGTACCGATCCCTCAGACTCTACCAAGTTTGTCCGTGAGTTGTGAGACCTAAGCAACCTTGAGCTCTAATACCAACTTGTCACAACCCGGAATCCCACCTTCAGGCCGTGATGACGTCTAACGTTGTACCCGCTAGACAAGCCAACGTTTTGGGTTAAATTTACTATTTTCTTTATTTATGACATCAAAAGGAAAACAATAAGTATGAACAATTAAATAAGAATGCGGAAGGTACGAGTTTAACAACTTAATGTAATAAATATTGCGAAATTTCCGTACATAAACCCCCAGAACTGGAGACACAAATCTCACGGACAGTCTAAGATTTCTACAACAAGAGTCTGAAATGAACAAGTACAACTGTCTGGAAATACAAGTAAGACAGAAAGGAAAAGATAGATGGTGACTCCAAGGCCCACGAACGTCTGTGAGACTACCTCGATGTCGCCTGTGTGGACTGAAGGATACTCCCTCTATCAGTATCCACTGGGTCCGGCTCCATAATCTGCACAACATAAAGAAGTGCAGGTGTAGCATCAGTACAACCGACCTCATGTACTGAGTAGGTGTCGAGCCTAACCTCGGCGAAGTAGTGACGAGGCTAGACACGACAACAACAACTTACCAGTACAGTTCTACAATATATAACAGGGAAATAACAGGAAAATAAACAATTAAGTATGGCAAGACAGGGACAAATAATGGGGAAAACAAGAGAAAATAGTAATGAATCACTGAGCAAGGAAACAATATAGAAGAGTAAGAGTCAACAGGAAGTAACAACACAAAAAAATATGTACACGACATCACCCTCCGTGCTTTACTCTCATCCTTACCAAAACAAGTACACCGCATCACTCTTCGTGCTTTTACTCTCATCCTCACAATGCAATAAATGAAATGAATACACGGAATCACCCTTCGTGCTTTTACTCTCGTCCTCACAATGCAATAAATAAATAAATAAATACACGACATCACCCTTCGTGCCCTTACTCTCGTCCTCACAATGCAATAATTAAATAAAAGGGCACGGCATGTTCCTTCGTGGTTTTCAATGTAAAATCATGGCACGACATCGTGCTTTTACTCTCTTCCTCACAATGCAATGAATGAAATGAATACACGACATCACCCTTCGTGCTTTACACTCTTCCTCACCCAAAAAATAACAAAATAACAGCTTGGCAAGGAAATCAACAGCAGGAAACATGATTCATAATAACCCGGCAAGGGAAACAACAACCGAAATACTACCGTCCCGGCAAGGGACTCAGCTATAACCAATCTCATCCAAGTATATAACTTAATGAAAAACAATACTCAGTTGGAAACAACTTATTACATGTCATCTATCAAGTATTTCTCAACAATTGAATAACTTCATCTACTTCACAACACAATGAATATCGAAGAAAAACACGTAATACATCAAAACCGACTCACGGGCATGCTTGACAAACAATATATAGGTACTCGTCACCTCATCTATACATTGAACGTGATAAAAACAAGTAGCACATACGACTCAACACCTATTCCCTCAAGCTAAAGTTAGGCCAAACACTTACCTCGATTCCACGAACACAATCAAACCTCAACTACCGCTTTACCTCTTGATTCCACCACCAACTCGCTCCTATCTAGCCACAAGTTACTTAATCATATCAATAAATGCTAAATGGATAAGTTATAATGCTTGGAAATGAGTTTTCTAATGTTTTTCCCAAAAGTCAAAAATCGACCCCGGGCCCGCTTGGTCCAAACCCGAAATTCGGACCAAAACCCGATTACCCATTCACCCCCGAGCCCGGGTATATAATTAGTTTTGGAATTCGACCCCAAATTGAGGTCTAAATTCCCAAATTTTAATATTCTTAGGTTTTACCCAAAATTCCCCCATGAAAACCCTAGATTCTAGTATGAAATCATGTAAGAAGAAGTTAAGGAGTAAAGAAAATGAGTTAGAAATCACTTGCAAATGTTTTGGAGAAGAAAGAGTGTTTAGAAAATCGCCTCTTATGTTTTTAGGATTTTGAAAAATAGAAAATCACTGAAAATCCCGTTTATATATACCTCTCCCAGGCCTCCACCGCAGACCGCGCTAGAGCGACCGCGGCCGCGAAGGCCTCAACTGCGGAACCTCTCTGAATTTCCCCCACCGCGGACCGCGCTAGGTCGACCGCGACCGCGAAGGTTCCACCGCGGACCGCGGTGGGGCGACCGCGGACCTCGCTGTGGGTTCAAAGGCTTGACCCCCCCCCCCAGACATGCAACAGTTGTTCTAAGACAAAAACACACCGGAACCTACCCAAAACTCTCCCGAGCCCTCGGGGCTCAACACCAATAATACACACAACCTCAAAACATCCTACGGACTCACTCGTGCAGTTACACTACCAAAATAACATAAAAACAACGAATTAGGACTCGAAATCATTGTAGTATTTCCCAACATCTTAAACTCTCATATTTTCCACTTTTAGTCCGAATCATGTCAAACTTAGTCCGTTTCTTACCAAATTCCACAGATAACTCATAATAAACATATTGAACCTGTTCCGGGCTCCGGTACCACAATACGGGCTCGATAACAAAGGTTTCACATCAAATTTTATTTTCAAAAGCCTTTATATTTTTCAGAAAATAATTTTCTTAAAAAATTCATTTCTCGGACTCGGGACCTCGGAATTCGATTTCGGGCATATGCCCAAGTCCCATATTTTCCTACGGACCCTCCGGGACCATCGAATCACGGGTCCGGGTCCGTTTACCAAAAATATTGACCAAAGTCAACTTTATTCAAATAATCATCATAAATTCAACATTATTTTTCAATTTTCCACATAAAGGCTTCTTGGCTACGCGCACGGGCTGCGCACGCATATCGAGGTGAGATAAACGGAGGCCTTCAGGGCCTCGGAACACAGATTTAGTTAAAATTACATGGGATGACCTTTTGGGTCATCACAATAGGATCCGATACAGAATACACAAACTCATTGGGCCTACCAATGGGCCCCCAACTCAACTCCGACCATCCTTGAACGGACAAATAGCTCTACAAAAGTCCACCACGACATATCCATAGCACACATTATCATCTGGTTAGCTTTGGCTATATTTCACAGTCCACAACCACGAATCAATCTGCTTCTGAGAACTCCCAGTCTCTAATCCATATAACAAACGAGTCACCCTATCTGATCTCAAACTCCACCACCTAAATGTCTAACACATCTCTCGAACACTATCATTTTACGAGGAATACTTCTAAAAATTCTTCTGTATCATATAACAAAATCTAAATCTCAGCAATCGAGTAACCAGGAAAGCACAACAATATCAATGATACATTTGTAAGTCAAATCACAACGTGCCTTGGAAATATACACCCTTCTTAGGCAATACCAAGTAGTAATAGCACCCATCTAGACATCTGAAACCATCCATGCTATCTAAGAATTCATGATCTTACCCTCAAAACTAAACTGTGACCTTGCACATGAAAAACCCAATCTCGATCAGTCGGAAACCTTCTATTTGATCTCATCCCGAAAGAAATCTCAATATGCAACATGTTCCTCACACCAGTAGGAAATAGCCCCTTTTACACCTCAAGCAGACTCTTTTCGTCCATTCAAATTACCAGAATATATCCCGCAGCCACATCCTACTCGTCATTTAGTCATCCAACCACTCGCATGTCACAATCTCCACTCATAGGGATACTACCGGATGTATAAGTCCAAAAGCACATGCTCACACAACCGAAATCCCCGTGCTCAAGCTACAGTCACAACCCGACCTCAAGTCCCCAAAACTGAACCATCATCATCACACATGAATCACATCTCGCATCTAATCCAGGGACTCACAAGCCGTCAATACTCCGTCGATGCATACGGATGCATGGAAGGAATTCAAAGAGTTACGGTCCAAGCTGAATCAATGATGCACGATAAGTAATGAAAGACGGGAAGTTTATCCTAAATTCCTTGTAGCCTCTCGAAGATAGGTATGGACGTCATTATACTGATCCGCAAGACTCTACTAGACACTTGCTCATGACTTGTAGAACCTATGAACCTAGAGCTCTGATACCAACTTGTCACGACACAAAAATCACAAGTCGTGATGGCACCTAACTTGACCCACTAGGTAAGACAACTAACCAACAATACAAGTCAAATGAAATTATAGGAAATTAGAGAAGGAATAGTTGAACTTTTACACATTAACCCAAGAACTGGTAGTACAAATAATGAGTTTCTAAGACTTAGAATTTACAAGTTGATACAAATAATTACACGATCTGTTAAAAACTACACAAACAAACTAGTAAAATCTACAGCCACCAAGGAAAAATAGTGGCAATATCCGGAATACACGAACTTCTTCAGGGTCATTTTCGAACATCGCCAGCAGCTCTGCTCCAAAAGTTTGCACACAAGGTGCAGAAGTGCAGTATCAGTACAACCGACCCCATGTACTAGTAAGTATCTTGTCTAACCTTGTCGAGGTAGTGACAAGGCTTTTTAGTAAAAATGAGCTCACTAATAAAGGCATGTACCAAAATCTAGCAATAGAACCATATTACAATATAATAGAATAGAGTACATGAAACGAATGTACAAAATAATAACAGAGTACTGGAAGGAAATCACAATTCGACAGGTACCAATATCTCTCCCATCCCTTTCTTTAGAGTGAAAACCAATAAATGACAATAATCACCTCAAAACTTTCTTAATGTGATAAATATACTCAAGACATCAAATGCAATGGCATGACAATCCCATTCATGCATTTATCTCATCCTCACCAATTATGCGTAAAAAGTACCAACCGAATGGAAGAAATGCCGATAACAGAAATTACAAAGTAGGAAATACGAAAGTAGAAATGATGAACGAGAATGTACATAAGAACATCAGTAACAGACTAAGCAGAAGGCATAGAGGTAATCACAACGTTTAGAAAAAAGGAATGTAACTTCACCTAACTAGCATGATAAAGGAATGAAGATAAATATGACAAAAATGAAGAGAACACATGATCTGTATAAATTAACAAGTAGAGACATGAACGACCAACATGGAAGAAGACCTATACTTAAGTGCAACAAAACATATGACATCGATGCAATCTTGACAGCAGGAACTAGGCATGATATTAGCAAGTTAAGAAAATATAAGGCATGGGTAACACGACAACAATTGTGATAGAGGATAAAGACAGAACAATGACGACAAATCACATAAGAACCATACTTACGACAATAATAGCTCAAGGTAAAGACATTGAAATATCAGCAAGAAAAAGGATATCACAACATAATGCATGTCTCCCGTCCTCACTTGCATGGAAACACCCTTCATGCCATGAACTCACCATAACATGAAAGCATAATAATATAAATGCAATGGCACGGCATCACCCTTCGTGCTTTTACTCACAATTATATGGCACGACATCACCCTTCGTGCTTTTACGCTCAATAATATGGCACGACATCACCTTTCGTGATTTACACTCTCCTCACATGATAATGTACATATAATGGCACGGCATCACCCTTCGTGCTTTACACTCTTCCTTACCAAACATGTGTATAAAAATGAAAACAAGGCAATGAACATAAATAACATCAAGGAGAGTGTTTAAACGGATATTCCAAATGAATGCCAATCACAATTGTCACGACCCCAACTCCTAACAGGCTGTGATGGCGCCTATCGTGGAACTAGGCTAGCCAACCATCACATTGCTACGCTTTTGTTCAATTAAAATAGTTCACAATTAAATAATAAGCAAGCAACCACATCATAATTAATAATAATAAGTCTTAGCGTCCCCCTAATACTCTAAACAAACCTCCCAAGAACTGGAGTCAATAATCATGAGCATCTGCGAATAAATAATTATAACTTTGCTAAAACTATAATGTATATCTCTGAATCAAATGCTAAAGCTAAACAAGGAAGGGAAATGGAGAAGTTGTGGACGCTGGACAGCTACCTCGAAATCCCGTGAAATGCTGTTATCAACTGCGTCAGCTACTGCTGCGAACTAGTACCTGGATCTGTGCACAGAGGCACATGGAGTTATTATGAGTACGCCAACTCAGTAGTAATGAAAATAAATCACAGTCTGAGTAATATAAACACATAGAACATGTACACAATTCCACAAACCAGTAAAACACCAAGTCACCACGTAGTATTCATCAAATAATGAGTTCGAAATCAGTTTTCAGAAAAACCTTCGAAACAAGTGCAATATCAGTATATCTCAGTAAAATTCTCAGTAAAACCAGTGTGAAAACGAAGTAAATCATAGTTTGAAAACTCAGTAAAATCTTTCATAAAACTGCCCCTCGGGCCAAAATCATTTATCGTAACCATTGCCCATCAGGCATCCTCACAATCACTCTGCCCATCAGGCATCCTCACAATCACTCTGCCCATCAGGCATCCTCACAATCACTCTGCCCATCAGGCATCCTCACAGTCACTCTGCCCATCAGGCATCCTCACAGTCACTCTGCCCATCAGGCATCCTCACAGTCACTCTGCCCATCAGGCATCCTCACAATCACTCTTCATAAGCCCCGCGAACATCACTCATTCGGTACTGGCGCTCATTGGGGGTGTGTTACAGACTTCGAAGGGGCTCCTACAACCCAAGCGCAATAATAAGCCACAGCATGGCATAATTCACACACAATATAGGCCCGCAGCCTCACTCATATCATATCATCCTCACAATATAGGCCAGCAGCCTCACTCAGTCAGACACTCTCAATTTGCCCTTTAGGCCATAAATATACCGGGTTCTCGACCCAAAAACAGTATTTCATTTTCAAGAAATAGTATCAAAATACTCTGAGTGTCAAAAAAATATCACTGAAAAGACTGAGTGAAAAATCATAATATAGCAGTGAGGAAAATAGTAAAAACATCCCCCAAGGGGTAAACAAGTCGGCACTAGGCCCCAAACACGGCTAACAGCCCAAAATATATCATAATGTATAAATACTAATTAAGCAAAGGCTTAAAAATCGGTTTCGCAACTCAATAGTCGCCTAAATAGGAACCATGTTCCAAAGTTTCCACCTTTTTATATCAAAACCCGTGAAGGGTGCATAGTCCGGGGTTTCATACCCTCAGGACAGGATTTAAAGACATTACTTACCTCAAAACTAGCCCGAAAACTATTCCGCAATGCGCTTGCCTCTCGAATCAACCTCCGAAGGCTCCAAATCTACCAAGTTCAGATTTTCATCATCAATATGGGCTTAAGGAACAATTTTCAATCGAAAGATAACAATTTTACTCAAAAATTGTTATGGTAGATTTCCAAGGCAACAATAGTTCAATAATCCACAAGAACCTTATTATTCAGGTATTCCAACAATTCTCACAATTGATCCACTACGCAAGTATAAAGTCTAGTATCTCAAGAATGTCGGCCATAGTAATGTATTAAAGATTATGCATAGTGATGATCACATTAGACACATCAATGTGTTCTCAGAAATCCCATCAAAGTTGATCAAGTTATAACAAGCTAGGTCTTAGTTCCTAACATTTAATACTATAATTTCAATATCTAGGAGTCAAGTAAGGCATGAAACAAGAAGGTCACATAATTCTACAAGACACAATCATAACTTAACACACGCCCCGAGAATGATTAACATCGGCACATATATATATGCTCGTCACCTCATATATGTATCACCCCCGCATGTAGCAAGAAATGTCAAATAGTGGGAAAAATTCCCTAAGCAAAGTTAGGCAAGACACTTACCTCAATTCGGCTAATTCAATACTCAATTTAGCTTTTGTTTTACAAGATTCACCTCCGCTCGGCTCAATCTAGCCAAAGACGACTTAAATACATCACACAATGCAAGGGAAAATAATTTTAATTAATAAAGCTGTGATTTTTTATTCAATTTCTAAAAATTTAACAAAAGTCAACTTTCGGGACCGCCCGGTCAAAACCAGGGTCCAAGGTAGGTCTTGACTTACCATAGCCTCACGAGTTCAAATATATATTTTATTTCCAAATTTGAGTCTTATTCGACTCTCAAATCCCAAATTTCCATTTTTCAAAGTTTGACAAAATTCCTTTAAATTTTTCCCTAGATTTCTTATCAACTTGATGTTAAATATTGTGAAAAATAATGAAATATAGTTGATAATTGATTAGAGGCACTTACCCAATGATTTGGTATGAAAATCCCTTCACAAAATCTCCTCCCATCGAAGTTAGGGTTCAAAATATATCAAAATGAAGCTAAGTCTCGCAATTCTCAGCACTTAACAGGTTGCAGATGTCGCATTTGCGACAGGGGGTTCGCAAATGCGACCCTCGCAAATGAGGACAATATATCGCAAATGCGAAAAAGAAGCCTTCCTGTCAAGTTCGCATTTGCGACACAATACTTCGCAAAAGCGGCAGGGTCCCTCGCAAATGCGGACAACCCCACATCGCAAATGTGATGGGTTTCTTCGCAAATGAGAATCTTCCCCAGCAACCCAGTTTTCGCAAATGCGATGGCTGCTTCGCAATTGCGATTGCCGCATTTGCCAAAAATACATCGCAAATTCGATGACACCAGAACCAGAACTCAACCTTTGAACAAAAACAATCTGAAACTCACTCGAGCCCCCAAGGCTCCAAACCAAACATACACACGAGTTTAAAAATATCATACGAACTCGCTCGAGCGATCAAAACATCAAAATAGCCTCTAAATCACGAATCGGACGCCAAAACGCATGAAAATCAAAGAAAACTTTAAGAACTTCTAAAATTGCAACCAAACATCTGAACCCTACCAAATCAATTCCAAATGACGCCAAACTTTACATACAAGTTCTACATGACGAGGCGAGCCTACTCGGGGCTTCAACACATTGCATAACAATATCGAAACGATGAATCGCACCTCAAGTCAAAATCGATGAACTTTGGAACTTCGACTTTTACAACCGATGCCCACCTATCAAAACACGTCTTATTGACCTCAAATTTTTCACACACGTCACATTTGACATTACGGGCCTATTCCAACTTGCAGAATCAGAAACAAATCCTGATATCAAAAAGTCCACTCCCGGTCAAATTTTTCAAAAATCCAACTTCCGCCATTTCAAGACTAATTCGACTACGGAACTCCAAATTACTATATGGACGCGATGCTAAGTCCAAAATCACCCAACGAAGCTGACGGAACCCGCGAAACTCCATTTAGAGATCCAATGCTAAAAGGTCAAACTTTGTCAACTTTTCTAACTCAAAGCTTAAATCTTGAAGTTCATTCTTCCAAATCAATTCCGGATAACTTATAAACCAACACCGACGATTTACGCAAATTCATAATACATCATGGGGAGATACTAGTGCTCTCAAACTACAAAAAAAAAAGTGCAAATGCTCAAAACGACCAGTCGGGTTGTTACAAGTATATAATTAATCATTTAAAACAAATTTAAAATCAATTTAGCAATAAACGAAGTTGTAGGGTTTTAATAGCAAATACAATAACTCCAAACGCTGACTAATCAAACCCGGAATCTAGTGTCACCAGTACATGAGCAATCTAACAATGCTACAACCAAAATCTGAAAGAAAGTACAACTGTTTGAAACAAAAATAAACAATAGATCTAGATATGGAAGTGTGCTTCAGGGATGTGGACATCGTGTCGTTGTACCTCAAGTCTTCGTGATCAGCTAATTCGAGCAAGCTCTTCTAACTGATGTTGGGACCAACACCAGAATCTGCACAAGAAGTGCATAAATGTAGCATGATTACAACCGTCTCATGTACTCTGTAAGCGCCGAGCCTAACCTCGACGAAGTAGAGACGAGGCTATAATAAGGCACTCACTAAAAACCTGTACGAATATAATGAAATAACAACAAAACATCGAAAACAAATATAACATGGAAATTAGAACAAAATTACATAGCAGAGGGCTCCAGAATATCATCAAAGCTTAGTTTTCTCAATACTATCTTAATACGGAAAACAATAGCTCGAAGCAGTTAAAGTCTTCTCTGTTGTGGCGCGCAACCCGATCCAAAATATAAATATACAATTACCTTTTCGGTGCGCAACCCGATCCCAAATAGTAATACAAATATTCGTTGCAGCGCGCAACCCGATCCCACACAATAATACCAATAATCGTTTGCGGCGTGCAAACTTGATCCCACACAATAATAATATAAATGAACATCTATAACCAACTACGGTGTAATCCAAATAAAACACAATAAAAGAACTACACAAATAAATCACAAAGCAGATAAAAGTAATTATCTAATAGCACACAAGGTCAAATAACAAGTAATGATAGTTAATAAATAAAGTCACGGTTACATGGAATCAATTAGCAATTAAGGTAGGTAACAGATAAAGACATAAATTTTAACAAGTAAATACAATTAACAGTAGCATTTAACACTTAATAACATAGATTAAATGAAGGCATGAAATAATTGAAAACAATAATAGATATCCCAACCCGCATGTTAGCTCGTGACTACACATATATACTCGTCACCTTGTATATATGTCGTCCTCGCTCATTAATCAAATAGCAAATAATCAGTCAAATCCGAATTCCCTCAAGTCAAGGTTAATCCCAACGCTTACCTCTTTTTCGCAATCTAATCAATGTTCAACCACGATTTATCCTTTAGAATTAGCCTCCAAACCAATCAAATCTAGCCAAATATAGTTCAAATAATTCAATATAAGCTTTAGAAACTACCCACGAGTGAAAAGATCCATTCTTTAATAAAATTGGAAAACTCAACAAAATTCAACCCCGAGCCCATTTGGTCGAAACCTGAGATTTGGACAAAAACCTGATTACTCATTCACTCCGAGCCCGTTATGTGATTTGTTTCGAAATCCGACCTCATTTTGAGGTCTAAATCTCCATTTGGAAAAATCCCTAATATCTACCATGAAATTAATAGATTAAAGGTTAAAATCAATGGGTGATTAAGAAAATATATCAAAACTAGTTAAAATTCACTAACCAATAAAGTGGGGATGAAAATCTCTTCAAAATCCTCTCTAGGCCGAGTTCTATCTTTCAAAAATGGAGTTGAGTAAATGATCCAGACTTTAAGCTTTTAAAAAGTTGGGCGTCAGATGTTCTTCGCGTTCGGGAAGCACCTGAAGTATTCACGAAAAGCGGTGGCCAATTGGCCTTCGTGTTCACGAAGTCCCTCTCGCGTTCGCGAAGGAATCCCCATCCATGTCTCCGTGTTAGCGACCTGTTGGTCGCTTTCGTGAAGAAGGACCACATGTCTCCCTCATATTTCCCCAAGGTTTCGCAAGGGGTGAGTCACGTTCGCAAGGGGTGAGCCCCATACGCTTCACGTACGCGACCTATATCTCGCGTTCCCGAAGAGTTACCAACCCCCAGCCCAAGTTTTCCCGCGATCGCATAGCACAAGACACCAGAAGCAAAAACCAGCAATTCCTACAAGTCCAAGATGGTCTGAAACCTATCCGAAACTCACTCGAGCCCCTCGAGCTCCAAACTCTGCACACAAGTGTAATAACATCATACGAACTCGATCTCTTTATCAAAAGACCAAAATAACCTCCGAAACGACGAATCAGATATCAAAACACATGAAAATCATAAGGAAATTGAAGAGTAGCTAGAAACACAACAAAGTGTTGATTCCTATCAAACTAACTCGAAATTACACTAAATTTTGCAGACAAGTTTCAAATAGCAACAGACCTATTTCAAGTCCCAAAACAAAAATCCGAACTCGTCCAACATAAAGTCAAACTACGTCAAACCTAAGGAATTTCTAAACATTCAAATTGCCAACTTTCGGGAAAACATGTCAAATCAGCATAGGGACCTTCGAATTCAATTCCGGAATCGTCAAAACACCGATCTGGGGTTGTTTACCCATAATGTTGACCTTAGTTGACTCTAGCCTCATTTTTAGTCAAAATTTTCATTTTCTTCAAAATTTCACATAAAAGCTTTTCGAAAAGTGATACGGACCACACGCAAATCAAGAAACGTCAAATGAAACTATAGGAGATCTTGGATCGTGAAAATTAAGACTAGTACTCAAATCGGGTCGTCAGACCAAGAAGAAGGAAAAAGTAAAAGAATGGTAAAGGATTTAAGTTGAGGTTATTTAGAAGCTGTTAAGACAAAATGCAAAGCACCTTATTGATTATAGCAGTAAATGTAGCTACATGACATTCATTGGTCACTATCTCCTGCTTCCGAGTCCAAAATGAATACATCAGCCACCTCTGGCTGTCTAAAACTCACCCTCTTCTTCAACTTTCCACTTTGGCTTTTGCAAATAGAGACATCTTCTCTTTCTCTTCCTTCAACTTCAATATTGGTACTCTTATTCTTTTTATAGGTAACTTCAATATTGGGACTATTGTAAGATAATAATCTTCCAAGTGAAGGATAAACTTTGTTAGAGGACTGTTTGGACCCCTGAAAATCAATACTTGGTGAAGCCAAGATCCATTCCTTTAATGTCACAAAAGCTTGATCATTTTTACTAGTTTCCTTCAAAAGTTTCTGATGACGATTCTCTCTTTGGTGTGAGTGATCAGTCTGTCTTTTCCTCTTTTTCTTTGATGTCCATAGGCATTTAAGACTCATTTGTCCAAAACCACAAAAAGTTCCACCCATGACCTTTAGAAATATTTCAAGATTAATATTATGCATAGAAAGTAATGGAAAAGAGTAGATTATATATGATGACTAACAGTGATCTATAGTTTTCCTCAACTCAGAATCAAGAAATCAATTTGGACTACCTCATTTCCTTTGGAGCCATCAATAATGCCGGAAATGGAAAATGGGGTCGATGATAATTGACATCAAAAAATGGACGTCTTGGGTTTATTCACTGTCTTCATGCACTATAACGTGGCTTTGTAAAAGAGGTAAAGTCAAAAAGACCGAAGGCATCTTTGGTAAACATAGAATTGACAATAACAAGGACAAGACTTGGTACCATTAGTGGTAATGAATCCACATAATCTTAATCCTTAATTTTCCCTAATCCTTGTATTAGCAGTTGAGGACTTAGCTTAGAGCTCCAACTCACAGCTCACGTGATTGTGATTCTTGTCACTCTAATTTGTGCATAACTATGATACTTCCAGCTAAGGGATATATTTTGTCTTATTTCTTTTCTAGTTGGTGTCAAAATGATGAACTTTTCAAGGAACAGAATTTTAGCTCACTGAGAGTGAGTTTTAGGAGTTGTAAATCAACAATGGATTGATATAACTAGGGTGGCAAAAAGGCGGGTCGGATCGAAAAACAGATAAGTTATTCGACCCGGCTCATATTTAATACGGATAAAAAAAAGGAGTTAGCTGGCGAATAATATGTGTAACCATATTATCCATGGGTTCATCAATATCATCACTTTTGGGAGAATTGCTAGTGTCCCAAACTTGAGCAACCCACAATTTGAGGTGTTACAAATCTAAAAGTTAAACCCATTAGTTATCCATTGATTATCCATTTTCTAAATGGATAATATGGTTCTTATCCATATTAGATCCGTTTTTAAAACCCTTTTTTTAGTGGATAATATGGGTGGTTAAGTGTTTTCTTTTAACCATTTTGCGACCCCTAGACATAACCATATAGGTGGGCCTGCAGGTCAGTAAATCTGGAAGCATTTGGTACAACCATTGAGTCGCACATAATTGCAAAAACAGAAAATATGAACATTTATGGAACAAAGTAGAGTGCAAGGTTGCACTTACTCTTTATTTCTCCTCTTTCATAATTGCTGGTTTCTGAATGCTTACAGATCAGTTCTTGAACTCGGTCACTTAAAGATTATCAAAGTGCAAAAACACCTTTAATAATCAAATGACATACTAATAGGGATCTCTAAGGGGCTTCAATCTACAGAACTCCCAAAGAGAGACCCTTGGTTGAGCAACATCCATAAGGGAAATACCAGAATACTAGTTATTTCTGCACATAAAAAACGAATCAAATAGCTTGTTAACAATATCCACCACCAAGGCTGCACATCTATATTAGCTTATATGAATCACAAAAATCAAAAGGCTGAGGAGACTCATGGATGCATACATAATCACATACAAACTAAACCAAACAGTCAACAAAGCCATCTTTACACACTAAACTAAACAGGGAACAACCCCAAAAAAGATGTCTCAGACGTTCAATTAATGAGCACAATGCACTGTTGACCAGCTGATGGGTTTGTTAACAACTCAAGTGATTTTTTGAGGTAGTTTACGGCGATAGAGACATCATCAAATGCCAGAGCCCCAACAGCAAACCTTGCAGCCTTGTGTGCTTCAGCTATTTTATCCGGAGGAGGCTGGTAATTGCTGTTGTATTCATATGTTTTCGTGGGAGCAGCAGCAGCTTGTGATGCCGTCCCATTTCCATCACTTGAGCTGTATTGAATGTTTGATGGATAGTTTACGGTGCTAGATGCAGGCAATGTGGAATACGAAGCATCAGTGCCTTGGTAGTAAGAAGGGTGATGTGATGGCGCAGAAGGCAGGCTGCTCTCCGTAAAGCTAGGATATGACTGGAAATTGGGATATGAGTACGAGGGAATATCATGCGAAGGGTAGTGCTGTGGCAAGTGAGACTGTGGTTCCTGCACATAAGGTTGATGGTGATACGACGGAGAGTAAGATGGATTTTCAGATATATTAACTGATGGAGTCTGCTGGAAATTATGAGAAGAATAGTCATTATGAGAAGGATACTCATCACTAGGATATGAAGGATGCGATGGAGGGATATGTGAAGGAGCAGTTGGTGTGGTGGCGGCTGGAGGAGACGATCTATTTGCAGATTAATGCACATCGTCATATACGTGACTAAATGAACCGGATTCTGGTGCAGGTTTGATCACTGAATCGGGTTCTGGTGCAGGTTTGATCACTGAATCAGTTCCATTAGGTTGAAGATCCTGCAAAGATGCTATGGTCAGTTAGACATGATAGCTTGCAATTACTGTCGTTAGATGCTCTAGAGAGGAAAAAATTATTGCACGCAAGAAAATTAAGCAAATATAATTGCTAGAGTGTTTAAAGGTTTAGTCCCTAATCCATTAAAGACACAATAAAAATTAATTTAAACAGAATTAGACGGGAGAAGCTCAAAGTTCAATATCTTTACTGTTATAGGGAAAACAAACACTAAGGTGAGAACCTTTAAGTATTCCTAAAAGCAAAAAATGCTTAACATCTACTTTAAGGCTTTTCATCCATTGACAGTGTTATGAAAGCTTTTAGATAACACTTCAACGAGTACAGAAATAAGCCTCCCTATGTCCCATTGTTTTTCATCTACTCCCTGTTATAAGCAGCTCCAGAAACAGAGGTCACTTTCAAACTTATCAACAAAGAATGGTTTGTGTTCACATATGCAAGACAATCAGTGGCAATGCATGACCGTCACTAGTCAGCCTCTGGAAACTTTTGAGATAGAATAATACACTAATCCAACAAATTATAACAAGCATGAACCTTACATATGTATCAATTTGTGCACTGGACAGCTCCGAAATATCTCTTTCATCACCAGGAGGGCCTGGTACAGGCTTCATTCCTTCTTTCAATGCTTTCCTTATATCTGCTGCCTTCCAAGCTGCATACTTCTGTTTCTGCTCAAGCTGATGATATAATAAGGTCAACCAATCAAGTGCACAGAGGCTACATCACTAAATACATTCTCTATTACATATTAACACATGTGAGGATATAGCTGGAAAAGTAATGTTTTGCATAATCAGGTATCATGAAAAAAGATTAAAACAAATAAGAGCTAATAAACACTCTCACACACACACACATACAGAGATTAAAAACACTCTCACAACACGATGGAAACTCACATCAGGCTGGAGTTCACCGAACTGATTAAGGATCTCAAAAAAGATACTCGCAGCATAAATGTCTTTGCTGTATTCCTGTAACCCCAGTCAGTCATTGCAAAGAAATTCCTAATTCCTAATCATCAATAGAGAAACAAGCTCCAATAACGGTTAACAAGCTTCGATACCATTTAAGTATTTATATTGGGCCGTATCTAAATCAACTTCTTTCACATTTAGTATCACCAATTAAGTATGTTGTACCGGACAGTTGAAGCATAGCTAAGGTCAGAAACAGCCACCATATCAGATGTTTGAACTAATGAACTAAAGAGCGAAGGGAGCAATGGAAAATCCATCAGATGAAGCTAAATCCGTCTACTTTGATAAGGCCAAGAGATCAAAACAGAAGCTGAAGAACGGCTGGTAGTAAGCATCTACTCCTAACTATGTCTTATTCCATGCAACATGAGGTTGGCACAACTAAACCAGATAAAGCAGCCAAGACAGATCTTGTTTTTTAAATCAGTGCAGTCAAGATGGCATCTTTACTGAATGACAAGGTAGTACGACTGATTACATAAGAAACAAAAAGGTGCATGTCACATAAATAACAAAATTCATACAAGTCTGCTCGCCCAGCTCGATCTTGCTTATCTGCCTTTGCAAAAACATTCAAGGCAAATCCCTCCACATGCAAATGATCATCGGGCCCCAATTCCAATGACTTCTTATCCTGTAAAAAGAGAGCAACAGACATGACACAGAATAAGAAAATAAAAGCCACACGAAACATAGCCATCAAGCAGATCTCAAGCTACGAGCTCACAGAGTAATGACCAGGGACTGGTAGATGTTGCTTCTAAAAGACTAACGTTGGCTGATCAAGCCGAAAAAGTTAAGCTAAAACATCAAAATAAGATTAGATACCAGAATAAAATTCTTTTTAAAGTGCGTGAAGTCAAGGAGATGCTAGCTAAACATTTTGCTTTCAATCAAGCTGGAAAAAGTTAAACTAATAGGCCAAGATAAGTTTATAAACAAAACACTACATGAACTCAAGGATATGCTACCCAAACAATATGCTACTTTCTACTCCCTGAGCAAAATTTATCACATTGTGATAAGGACATTAGTTCTCAATGTTCAAATATAAATCAATCATTCAATAAACTACTCCTCAATCCCAAATTACTTGGAGTCTGGCTATATGAATCCTCTGGCGGTATATAAAGAGTTTCATCATAGTAAGGCTAATTTTAAAACTAGCAGCCAATATTTCCTCGAGAATTGAGATCAACTATACTCTAGGAAGCTAAAGTAGACGAATATTTAATGTTACATGAATATCACACCCAACCATATTTCCTAATAGATGTTGTCTTTATAAGTCCATATTTCTAAACAAATCAATATTACAACCCAAGAAATATCTAGGTATTCAACTGACTAAGAAAAAAGGATAAAAAGGAAACCTTTTCGAGATGATTAATAAGGGAAACAAGGAGGGAACTAGTGGTCTTTGTACGCTCTTTTTGAGGAATCTTCAACCCTCGTTCCATTGCGTACAACCGACCTGCCACAACATACTCTCAATTAGAGACAATTCTAAACCAAATTTAATGTGGATGAAAAAAAAAAAAGGAATGGTAGGGTTTTAAAAAAGAAAAAGGAGGAATAAAAGTTACAGTAGTAGGCAACGAGGGGTTCGTGTTTCTGCAACTCATCAGCGCGTTGAAGGTAAGGCAGTAGCAGCTTTGCCGGTTCGTTCTCCTTCGACGTCGCCATTTTTAAAACCTTCGATTTATGACAACTTCAGTGCTTTGCGCCTAACAGTTGACACCACCTTTCTTATCGTTGTTAGTGTGACTTCTTTTGCTGATATTTCTATGCAATTTCCCTGAGTTGGGAACCAAAATAATACAAAAATAAACATAAAGAACGAAAATAAGTGGGAAAAAAAAAGTTATATATGTACAGGGCGCTATACATTAACCCTGTACTTGGGCGTTATACATAAAGTTGTACATGTCAGGGTATAGCGCCCTTATACGCGGCGCTATACAACCTCCAATAATTCAACACTGTATAGCGCCGCGTATATGGGCGTTATACATATAAAAAAAAACAAAATCCGGGCAATCCATTTTCTATATAAAGAGGTCACAATTTCAGTATATTTCGTTCAAAAAAATTTCAAACCCTTAAGCAGTGTTAATTTCAGTGTTAAATTCTCCAGCATTTTTTCATTATGTCTGAAGAGCGTAGAACGAGAGTTTCATTATATTGGGGGGGTGATGTTGTGATGGAGAATAACTCTATGAGCTACAGTTTACCTGCTCAATGTCATATTAAATTGCCACTTACAATGGAGTACGATAAATTAATATCGTTGTTATGCAAAAAAATGAGTGTGAGGAAACGTTCAGTGATACTTAAAGTAACCGGAAGATATCCGTATTCCGTCACTCCGCAAGGGGTTGCTTTTTACTCGGAGTTTAACATCGACGATGAT
The DNA here is from genome assembly GCA_005239495.1 of Nicotiana undulata. Lineage (NCBI taxonomy): Eukaryota > Viridiplantae > Streptophyta > Magnoliopsida > Solanales > Solanaceae > Nicotiana > Nicotiana undulata. The sequence continues at coordinate 27,191 of ML255107.1, forward strand.
GAAACTTTGAGTGATTTTTTGAGGACTCCGGATGAATGCCGGGAATTTCTTATAATCACAATGTTGGAGATGTACGTGAAGGTCGAAGACGCTCCAAAAAACGAGGTTGTGCGTAGTAGAGATACCCCCCAGTCATCGGGTGGTTATTCTGGGGCAGTTTTGGCCGGACAGGTTCCGGATGGAAGACTTTTCTTTGATTTAAACATATCACCACCGGCCAATGAGCAGGGAGAAAAAAACTTATATCCTGCTTTCCAACATTCACAAGACGAGTGGTAAACTTCAATTTTAATTTGTGTTAAT
>ML255108.1:0-29054 GCA_005239495.1 Nicotiana undulata
GAACACCAGAAGAGGATCTGGTTCAGCTGCTTGCAAAGTCCCAAAACTCCCCGTTAAACATCTTAATCGACTCCGAGGCCCCCGGGACCTCAACCAAAAACACCAACTGACCCCAATACCTTATTCCAACTTAGTCGAGCCTTAAAAACACGTCCCCTAACCTCAAAATATCCAAAAATGCATATATTCAAGCCTAGGAACTTAGGAATTTTCAAGAATTCACTTCCGACGCCGAACCACGTCTAAACTCGTCCGAATGACCTCAAATTTTGCACACAGGTCATAAATGACATTCCGGACCTNGATCCGGCCCAATTTCTAAGGTCAACGCTCACCTTAAAGGACTATATGTCCAAAAACACTCCAATTTTCATCACTCAACGCTCCGACTCATTCCATTAACCTAATAAGACAAGGGAGGAACAATTATCAGGGGATCGGGGCGCTAACTCTCCAAAACGACCGGCCAGGTCGTTACAGTACTGCTTTGTTATGATATTTAAAGGTTAATTGTGAAATTTGGTGAAAACCAGAGTTCGTTTGACGTGATTCGGACATCCAATTGAGAAATTATGAACTTTAAGAGTTTTTGTTGAAAATGATGAGTTTTGAGGTTTAATTCATAGATTTACATGTTATTTTCATGATTTCATCGCACGGGCAAGTCCGTATGATGTTTTTAGACTTGCGTGGATGATTTGTTTAGAGCCCCGAGGGCTCGGGTGAGTTTCGGATAGGCCACGAGGTGTTTTTCACTTAAACATAACTGCTGGTTTTTCATTGCTAGTGTCCAGGTATTTTGTTATGTGCGATCGCATAGGCAAGTCCGCGATCGCACAGAGTAAAGTTGGAGGCCCTGTTTGGTACACTGTGCGAACGCACCTCCAGGAGCACTTCTTTCATCCAGTTGTGCTATGCTAACGCACAATACCCTTCGCGATCGCACTGAGTAAATCAGGCTTGAGGGGAGGGGAGGTCAATACCCTGTGTGATCGCACTCTTCCCCATGTGAACACAGTGCTCAAATTTCCAATACCCTGTGCGATCGCATATAATTACCCGCGATCGCACAATTGCCCAACCCAGCTAATGTAAATATCGAATTAAAACCGGGAAGACCTTCTTCTTCACCAAAATTTCGAGGTTTTCAGCCCTAAAAACGATTTTCTTCAACAATCTTCATCCCCAAGTCATAAGTAATCAATTCCAAACTTTGTTCTTTCAATTCCTTACTATTTTGCATCACTTTTAAAGCAAAAACAAAGAATTTTCATGGTAAAAATTGAGGGTTTGGGTAGAATTAGGGAGTTTTGTAAAAATCGAATTTTTATACCAAATTAAGGTCGGATTTTAAAACTAATAGCATATTTGGGTTCATGGGTGAATGGGTAAACGTAATTTGGTCTGAACCCCGAGTTTAGACCATGCGGTCCCGTGGTCGGGTTTTCACTTTTTTAAAAAGAAAACTTAGGAAAAATTATATTTTTCAATAAAGTTAATTCCTTTAGCATTAGTTAATGATATTAAGTTAATTTTGATTAGATTCGAGCAAGTTAGAGGTGAATTCAAAATGAAAGGCAATAATTGAGCAGTGAGTGGCCTGCGGAATTGAGGTAAGTGTTTGGTCTAGCTTTGGCTTGAGGGAATAGGACTCCCTACTTGTTTGTTATGTGAATTGCATGGGCGTGGTGTATAGGTGTGGTAACGAGTATGTATCCACCACCCAAATTGTTTGTTAAACATGATCTCCTTTCCTGTTCCCCACTTAATTGATCATTGTCTTAACTGTTATATGTTCATTATTGTTTCTATGACTATTTGGCCTTGTTGAATTGTTGTTTGTTATTGTTGTGACTATTTGGAAAGAGTATTGGTTGTTTGAGCTGGTTTTCTTGTGAGATGAACATGGTTGAGAGGTTTGGTATTATTTTTACGAAATAAAGGTATATATTTTGACGTTCCTGTTGGTTTCATGGTTGAGAGGTTATTGTTGAAGTTATGCGAAAAATGCAGTTTATTATTTATAATTGTTGGGATAATAGTATTGTGAAAGGCTTGGCCTGAATTGTGAAATTTTGAATAAATTGATATGATATGTCTGGTGGGAGCGGGTTGCACGCCACAACAAGGAGTGATAAGGGTGGACAGGTGGGATCCGGTTGCACGCCGCAACAGGAGTAATAAGGATGATATTTTAGGGAGCAACAATAAGGGAGGACAGGTGGGAGCGGGTTGCATGCCGCAACAAGGAGCGATAAGGGAGGACATTTATATTTTTAATGATTTTCAAAGAAAACCAAGATTTGAAAACTATCAGGGAGGACAGGTGGGAGCGGGTTGCATGCCGCAACAAGGAGCGATAAGGGAGGACATTTATATTTTTAATGATTTTCAAAGAAAACCAAGATTTGAAAACTATCAGGGAGGACAGGTGGGAGCGGGTTGCATGCCGCAACAAGGAGCGATAAGGGAGGACATTTATATTTTTAATGATTTTCAAAGAAAACCAAGATTTGAAAACTATCAGGGAGGACAGGTGGGAGCGGGTTGCATGCCGCAACAAGGAGCGATAAGGGAGGACATTTATATTTTTAATGATTTTCAAAGAAAACCAAGATTTGAAAACTATCATTTTATATTACTATTTTTTTCATATTTTCGCACTACTTTTATTTAAAGTTAAAGTTTGGAACTTTGAAGGTTTATTTGAGAATTGGTTATAGCTGAGTTATTTTATTTTGTTGCAGCACTTATTTATCTAATTGTTTAGATTTTTTTCTGGCTTTATTATTTATTATTGTTATCGATTATATTGTTGAAGCCCAACTTAGCCTCGTCACTACTTCGCCCAGTTTAGGCTCGGCGCTTACTCAGTACATGGGGTCAGTTGTACTGATACTACACTCTGTGCTCTTTTGCACAGATCCAGGTACTAGTCAACGGTAGAGGATTCCAGGACAACCACCCGATTTATTTGGATACACGAGGTACATTTGCCGGCGTACGCAGATATCCGAGAGTCTTCTCCTATATCTACATACACTGTTTTATTTTATTCAGAACAATTACACTATTTCTTTCAGCCATTATTTGTAGTATTCTTTAGTAGTTCGTGGATTGTGACACCAGACCTTAGGGTAGTCTTAGAGTTATTATTATAATTAGTTTGTGGTTCGTTTCCTTTAATTGGGCATTTTCATTATTCTATTTTATTGTTGTTGGGAATTTCCCTAATTAAGTCCTTTTTAAATTGAGCTAATTATGCTGAAGCAATCAATTAAGGAAATTAATTAAGCGATTTCTAACATTGGCTTGCCTAGCAAGTGTGGTGTTAGGCGCCATCACGATCACTAAGGTTGGGAATTTGGGTCGTAACAAAACCATTCACATCTAATCAACACGACACTGAAGCGGCCCCAATAATAAATCTCAATGATATCTTGAATATCTCCATAGTACAAAACATGTCCATCAATGGGGTTTTGGTCCCTAGCACTAGCAAAACTATCAGTTGTTGCTGACAAAGTCACTCCACTATTCTAGGTCTTCAACGGGGCATCCCGTGTCATTGTATGAAATAAGTAGCCATTGATAAAATATCCAGTATATCGTTTTGCCAATGTATTAGGCCCTTTAGCTAGCCATCGCAAATGATTGGGTACGTCAGTGCTTTTTTACTTTCTCTTTAAACCAGTCACCAAAGTTTCGACTATGATTTCTTTATCTTACCCATGCATTTGATCTAGTATGATTATCAATTAAATTCTTATGTTCCCTGCAAGCCATATGTTTCAAATTTAATCATTAGACCTTTATCAATTAAATTTGAAAATCTTAAAATATAAAATGAAATAAAGCTTATAATACAAGTGATGGTAATATATTTTATCTTACATGATAAATTCCTCCACTTGTTCATCTTCAGTATTGAAGAGAGCATATCTATGTGCCTCAGAACATAACTGCAAATCCATAGAAAAAATCTTTCCCTTTCTTTTTTTCTTACTTCCAATTGGATGGCCTATTTTAGGAAAAATAGGTGACAATTTTGATCCTTCAATGTCCTCATCATCCTCAGTTTGGTGCCTACTGAATCTTGTCTTCACCCCATTATGTAGGTATCTCGAACAAAAGGTCAAGCACTCTTCTGCCAGAAACCCCTGCAATTGATGCTTCTGGATTAGCTCAATTACGAACAAATGCCTTATATTTGCACAAGTTTCTTTCAATAGAATACATCCAACGACAATGAGTTGGACCCCCAAGATTAATTTTATTTACTAAATGAACAAGCAAATGAGGCATTATATCAAAATAGGTTGGAGTGAAATCATTTCAAGATCACATGTAATATCATTGATTTCAGTCTGCAATCTATCAAGATCCTCTCGCAATATAACCTTGGCACATATGGCTTTAAATAAGTTACCCAGCTTAATCAATGCCAAAGAAACATTCTTGGGTAATGATTTTCTAACAGCAACTTGGAGCAAGTAATGCATTATAAAATGAGCATCATGACTCTTGTACCCGGATATTTTCATCTCATTCTCATGCGCACAACGTGATATATTCGAGGCACACCCTTTTGGCAATTTGGCATTTTTAAAGACGGTGCAAAATCGCCTCTTCTCTTCTGGATTCATGTAGAAACAAGCTTTAGCCCAAGATATTGTTCCACTTACAACATCTTGTATTGATTGAAGCTCTTTTCGTATTCCCATTTCTTGCAAATCTTAACGAGAATTTACATGATCTTTTGACTTTTCATCTATCTCCAATAATGTCCCAAGAATACTATCACATATATTCTTCTCAATGTGCATTGGATCAAGATTGTGCCTCAATTTGTTAGTTTTCCAATATGGTAATTCAAAGAAGATGGATCTTTTCTTCCATGGACCCTTGTTATCCCGAGACCTTTTCTTTTGGCTCTTTCCAAAGACATTCTTGAATTCACGCAACTCTTCGAGCACTTCTGTACCCGACAAAGGAGTGGGTGAAAGTCTATGATCCTCCTTACCATCAAATGATTTCTTATCTCTTCGAAATGGATGTTCAAGAGGAAAAAATGCCCGATGACCCATGTAGCACATCTTACGACTATGCTTGATATATTGAGAGCATGTTCCATGATTACAGGTGGGGCATGCAAATTTTCCCTTTGTGCTCCAACCAGAAAGCATTGCTAGTGCAGGAAAATCACTAATTGTCACATTAAGGCTGCACGCATTTGAAACATCTGGTTAGATTCAGCATCAAATGTTTCTACACCGAATTCCCATAGCTCTTTTAATTCAACAATTAGTGGTTGTAGATACACATCTATTTCATTTCCCGGAGATGAAGGACCTGGGATGATCATTGAAAACATTATATACTCTGGCTTCTTGCAAATCCAAGGCGATAGATTATAGTTCATTAACATAACAGGCCACGTGCTATGGGAAATACTCATTGTTCGAAACGGGTTGAAACCATCACTTGAAAGACCCAATTTAATATTACAAGGGTCGCTAGGGAATTCAGGGTGCAAGGAGTCAAACTCCTTCCAAGCATCACCATCAGCAGGATGTCTTATATTTCCATCATTTGGTCGTTCATTGGCATGCCATCTCATAGCTGCAGCTGTTTCGGGACACATTAATATCCTCTGAAGGCGAGGCTTTAATGGGAAGTACCTTAAAACCTTTGCAGGGGTTTTGGTCTTTTTATTAGTCAATACATTAAAACCTTTATTGTATCTAAAAGACCCACACACAGAACAAGTATCTGCATTTATATTGTCATTCCAAAATAACATACAATCATTAGGACATGCATGTATTTTTTCATAATGAAGACCCAAATCTTTTATCTTGCTTGTTGCCTTGTAGAAAGACTCGGGTAGCTGAGCAAATGGAAATTCCACTTTTAACAACTCCAACAAGTCTGTGAAAGCTACATTACTCAACTCGAGAATGCACTTAAACAAGTACAGGTGAATCGTAAAACCCAATTTGGAGAAATTCTCACAACCTGGATATAATTCTTCTTTTCCTTCTTCTACTAATTTAAAGAATCTTTTTGCATCTTCAGAAGATCCATACCTCACTCTTTGGTGCCCCAAATCATCCTCAACATTTCGAAATGCATCATAAATTAATACATCAATATCATCATGCATCTCAGAACCTTCATCATTATTGCTTGGGCATGGAACCTTTCTCGAGGAAAATCCTTCCCCGTGGAAAACCCATTCGGCGTATCCATGAACAAACCCATTAACAATCAAGTGATCCTCCACCACATTTCTATAATGCCATAAACAATTAGCGCACTCTTTACAAGGGCATAATATTTCATTTCCTTGAGAAGCTCGTTCAAACGCCTTATCAAGAAGATTATTTACTCCTTGTATGTACTCATCAGTTGACCTTCAGAGGCTCATCCACCTATTATCTATGTTATCCATTAAATTAGTTTTATCCTATATGACACCAAAACGACCAGTATGAATTTGGTTTATATACTTTCAATCGAAAAAATCAGCTAATAAGAAAGAATATAAAAAAGCTACATTCTAAACTTATATTAATTTTATTGTCAATACTTGAAAATTAATGAAAATACTTGAAAATTAAGATCAGAAGAAGAATATTAGAAGATCAGCATTATATGATTTTTATATCCACAATAAGAAGAAGAAGAATAAGAAGAAGAAGAAGAAGAAGAAGAAGAAGAAATCATTGCATACCTGTTACCGCTGAATCTCTATTGAAGTTGAAAAGGGAACCCTAGTCGATGTTGCTGCTGGTCGTGTTTTAATAGAAGTACACTGATCCTTCTGTTTTAATTAAATAGGCTGGCAGCTTCACTCGCTTCGCTGCTACACCAGCAAATTCAACGACCTCTATATTCTTTCTCAGATGAAGCTAATTTGCGAGCAACACCCTGAGAAAAAATAAGAAGGCAAAGGTTTGATGATGTCCAAGAGAGGAGGAAAGACATGAGGAAGGGGGCAACCAAAGACAAGTAGGGACATCACCACTTCATTTTCCAAATGCATACCACAGTTTTCAAACAATTACTGCACATTATCGTCTTCATAAATAAGATGAGGCATCTAAAACTAACTCAGATACTACTTAGCAAACTTGAAACTGCAAAATGAATCAACTTTATAGTAACCATCCTTTCAGTTGAGCACTTGAACTTCTAGATTTATTATTCTTTATGTTTTTAGTTATACTAGTCTCTCAGCACGTGCAACATAAGGTATGTAGTACAACAATTTTGTAAAAGTTTCATATACTATTTAAGTGAAGCTTTGACTAAGTGTCGATTTGGATATAAGCTTCATAAATTAAAGAACCAGAAAAGGTAGAAACACCCTTGAAATGACGAAAGGACATCAATATATAATTCCTTTTCTTTTACGAAAGGTCTTTCTTGATTCATATTTATTAGAACCTGATGAAGAATACAAATAAAATTAGCTCTAACAGGTATTATATAAAAGACGACAATTGAATTCAAAGGATCAGACTATTACCTTTACCTCCACAGTAGACCTCTTCTTATGAGTTTCCACTTTTTCTAGTCAAACGTCAAAGATAAATAAGATTGCATTAATTGATTTTGTTAGCACTAATTCAAAGGATCGGACTACAGGAGCAATGGTTTGGCCTGAAACATGATGATCATGGTAATTTTCAATTCTAGTTGAAGTATGATTTGTTTCCAGAAAAAAGTGGAAATATTAATCTACCACATAAACATATACACATGCTCATTATCTAAATGAACGAACAGTTAATGAATAAGACATAAATACTCAAAAGAAATATGAGCTTAGATTTCCCAGCAAGTAAAGTTGAATTGGCAGGTATTGACAAAAATCTAAACTGGTCCAGAGGGGAAGGTTGAAATGGAGCCATTTTCTGGAGGAGTCTATTTTCCTGTAGTAAGTAAATAATATCAAGTGGTAAATCCTCCAACAATGTCCTCAAGCAGTTATTCAAACTCCTTTAAGTTATGAAAATAGATTTAAAAATAAATTACACAAGCAAAGAGGTGTCAGCTACTTACAGTATCTATACTGGGGACTAGGACTAACAACTCCTACAATATTTGACTAACACCAGAGAAAAAGTGATTTTTTCCCTTCTAATTATGGCTAACTAGGTTCTGTGTTTTGCTTGACAAGGAAGCAACAAGTGGGAAGAGAAATGGAGGTTATATTTTCATGAAAGTTATCCACATGCAAGGACGACAAGATAATTAATAGATTACATTTTCTGTGAGCAGCAACAACTCCGTAATAATATCTGAGTTGGCCATACCATCGTCAATAAAGGCACTATTATTGATAATGATGCAAGAGAATCCCACCTAAACATCCAAGGTTCTAAATGATGGTAATACCTGTTGATATCAAACGAATACAAATGACACTTAATGCAAATGACAGAATAGCCATTGAACATTAAAGGAAACAAGCAAAGGTGAGATAGCATATGTGTTAAACTTTGAATGGACTCTGTGATACACAAGTCATGAGCTAAAACATTGTTTTTCAGTATAGAAACAACTTCTGCAAGAGATAATTATCCCAAAATTTTCACATCTCAAACACAATAATTGTAGTTTCTCAACCAAAGTTTCTGTCTCCAAGCTGTCTATGGCTATGTATTCACCTTGATCTTTATGATCTAACACTATGTAATGCAATACCTAGGCACTTTTGGGACTATCTAAATACCCTGAAGTGAACATTGTTAGAGTATTTAAGAAGACACTATTAAAGACAAGATAATCAATATTACCAGGAAAGAAACATCAAAGTATCAATGGCACCACATGAGAGGAGCTCTTGAAGTATTTCAGGAGTGGATATAAGAAACTCTGGCTCACAATTCTTCAGGCTGCAATCAAAAAGTGTAATCATATTCAGGGAGACACAGAAAACAGCATGTGTGAAAGAAAATGGGAATAAAAAATCAAGCATGGAACAAAACAGTAAGCTACTGCGACAAATTGCAATTGGAGACAATCCAATATCCGCAAAAGGAAGATAAACTTAAAAGCCAAGATAAGTTACTTTCACAGGTCAAAAAACGCATAAGACAATAAAATACATGACCAATTCAAGAAAGTAGAAATACGTCGCCACATGTAAAGTTTCACAACCAGAAGTTGTTGCTATTAGGATAATGACCCATCAGTGCAATTATTTATGGACAATAACGATGACTAGATCTTGCTACTGACAGAACAAATCACATGCCAAACACAGAGAAGTTAGTTATAACTTATAAGTCTAAGGTTCTGTTATAACTTATAAGTCTAAGGTTCTGGAAAAAAAATCACACTTACATCTTTCAAGCAATAATCAACCTCGAGAAGCTAATAACTTCAAATTTAGAGAACTTACACAATATTAACTAAAAAAATAGAGAAAAGAGGAAGGGAATATAAATGAGGGAAACAAGGAAATAGTACCCCTGAATCTGGTGGTCTATGGAAGCATCAGGATGCAGACTCACTGTATACATAATATTAGAACGTGTAAACAATTAAACTATATCGAACATCGATAGCAAACATCAAATCTCATGGTTTCTACCACAAAATCAAAACCTAACAAATAAATCCCCCAATTTCACAAACTAAAAATCACAAAATATATCGCATCATACAAACAAAACAGAAGCAAAATAATGGGTTTATCAGAAATATTATCAAAGAAAAAAATAGAAGGAGCAATGAAATAATTTTTTAGACTAGGGAAGAAGAAAGCGAAAATCGAACAGTTATAGCAAACATCGAACAGTGTAAAAAATCGAAAGCCTACCTTGGAGATTGTGGTATGTTAGTCGATAATTTTCGCCCTTCACCGGAAATTATTGTCCTTCACCGAAAATTATCATCCTTCACCGGAGCTCGTGGACATAGTTCGCCGGTGTGTTCTAGGTTGATGAACAAAGAGAGGATTTTGGGGGAGTCGCTATACCAGAATGAACTATGAAGTCGATGTGTTCTAGGTTATTAGTTTGTATTTTAGTGTTATTAAAATATTAGTGGGGTCCACTATTTTTGTTTTTTAATAAATACCTAGGAGGGAAAGTAAGGAGGGAAAATTTTACCGTCCCTATAGCTTTTTATTTCACAAAATCGTTCCCACAAACAATCCTATTGCATCGCATATTAAAACCGTCTCCATACCTATACTTATGATGTCGGTTACTACACTATTGGAAAAATTATTGTTCTAAAGTGTGCCAGAAGCCTTTTGACTATATTGGGACGGTTAAAATCGTTCTGAAATATGACCTACTGTAACACTTAGAGAACCGTTGCCCAAAAACCTTTCAATATATTCGTTTTCTAGTAGTGTTCTTACAACGAGTACCCGACTCCTAATGGCCCAAATCTATTCAATTCAATTGCATAATGTAAATATCACATTAAGAAATCAATCAAGATAATTAGTTTGAAGCTAATACGCAAAATTAGGAAATTAGCCCAAAATGTCCCCCGGGCCCACGTCTCGAAATTGAGTGATAGTTACCAATTTAGAACACCCATTCACTCACGAACACACTCGAACAAGAATCATCGAAATCAGACGTCAAAATCCCATTAAATTATCATATTTTTACTTGGGGAACTTTATCCCATTTTTCTAATTTTCCCCCAAATTCCTTGATTAGATTTAAGAAATTGCTATAGATTAATGATATACAAGTGAAATAGGATTGGGAATCATTACCTATGAGTCTCCTCTTCAAAACCCAGTCAATATCACCTAATCCCGAGCTCCAAATCGATTTTAGAAGTTATGAAATTCAAACCCTCGAATTAGATTTTATTTGCCCAGCGATCCCGCACCTGCGACCCATTGGACCGCACCTGCGGAAAAGACATCGCAGGTGCGGAAACTCATTAATGGGCTAGGGGTCGCACCTGCGGTTTCTAGGCCGCATCTACGAGCCCAGCCTCCTAGACCCAAAACTGCACATGCGCATCACTAAGCGCACTTGCGTGTCCGCACCTGCGGCTCCCCTTCCGCAGGTGCGAAACACGAGAACCCGCAAAGCTTCAGTTGGTGTTTTAAGTCAAAAACCTTCCCGTTGAGCATCTGAAACATCCCCAGGCCCTCGGGACCTCAACCCAAACTACCAAACAGTATCAATACCTCATTAGAACATAGTCGAGCCTTCAAACCACATCCCATAACATCAGGATTAGGAATTATGCATGGATTCAAGCCTAAGAACTTAGGAAATTTCCAAAATCTACAACAGATGTCGAAACACGTCAAAACTAGTCTGAATGACCTCATATTTTACACACAGGTCACAAATGAAACTACGGACCTACAACCACTCTCGGAATCTCATTCGGGCCCGATATCAAAATTTCACCTATCGGCCAAAATCGCCAAAATTCTAACTTTCGCCAATTCAAGCCTAAAACTACCATAAACATTGAAAACATGTTCCGGACACACTCCTAACTCCAAAATCACCCAATGGAGCTAACGGAGTCTGCGCAATTCCATTCTAGACCCGTCTTCACACAGTTTCAGCAATGGTCCGATTTCTAAAACATAAACTCATATTTAGGGACTATTTGTCCAAAAACTCTCCGGAATTCACAACTAATCACTCCGACAAGTCTCAAAAGTAGAAACAACCATGGGGAAAGCAGTTATTAGGGGATCGAGGTGCTAACTCTCAAAACGACCGACCGGGTCATTACAATAATGTAGCATAGATAGGTAAATGTTTCCAGTTAAGAGTAGAAATAAAAGAATTAATCTAAGTAGCCACTCTTCCAAATGTTTAAAATAAAAATAGCCGGCGAATCTATAATTGTCACGACCCAAATTCCCATCCTTAGGTATCGTGATAGCTGTAACGACCCAGCCGGTCATTTTGCATATTAGGGTCCCGTTTCCTTAAATGAAACCTTCCATAGCAGCTATTCGCGCTTTAGGACTCGCGGGAGTGGGTGGTTCAGGATTTGGGAATGAATTGGATGGTTTAGGAACACTTGGTTCCTTAAGGTTGGCCTATTTGGCCAAGTTTGACTTCGGTAAACATTTTGAGCAAAGGACCTCGGAATCGAGTTCTGACAGCTCCAGTAGCTCCGTGTGATGATTTCGGCTCGGGTTTCGGATGACCGGGGAGCGGTTCGGCGCCCGAAATGGAAATCAGGATTCCCTTAAGTTTAGAAATTGGCCTGGAACGGGACTTCATTCTATCGGGGTCCGAATGGAATTCCGGGACCAGCAATAGTTCCGTATAGTCTTTTATGACTTGTCTACAAAATTTGGTGTCATTCCGGGTAGTATAGACCTGTTCGGCGCAATGTAAGGAATTCTCGAATTTCAAAGTTCTTAAGTTTGATTAATTTGGTTTTGGGGTTGAATTTTGAGTTTCGTTGTTGTTTTTCATGTTGCGGAAGTTCGAGTGAGTCTGTATCATGAATACAGACTTGCCGGTGCTTTTGGATGGGGAACCGAGGGGCTCGGGGGTGTTTTAGACCCCTGGGAGCTAAGTTAGAAAAACCAAAAAATTTTCTGTCTGGTTTCCTTCGCTGCGATCGCAGAAGCAGGGATGCGATATCAGAGAAGTAATGATGCTGGGCCGTCTAATGCTCTCTGCGATCGCAGAGCTAACTCCGCGATCGCATAAGGTCCCCTTCCCAACTCTCCGCGAACGCAGACTCACCCCTGCGATCGCACAAGTCACCTACACCCCCCCATACTGCCTATTCCTCTCTGCGGTCGCAGACCTCACTCCTGCGATCGCATAAGCCTACCTCCCTACCCTCTGCGATCGCATGCCCCATCTATGCGATCGCATAGTAATTCCTGGGGGCCAGGGTCATTTGTTCTCCACGACCGCATGCCTATTGCCGCGATTGCAGTGAAGGTTTTCCTGGGCAGTATTTAAATGTCCAATTATGGTTTTCTTCTTCATTATCCAATACCCAACCTCCATTAGAGCTCCTCAAATCTAGGGAAAAGTTTTCCAAGGTCAAGTCCTTCCAGGTTAGTATGATTTTCTCTCTAAATTCATGAATTTATTATGGAAATCTAACTAGTTATCTATTAAAATAGCAAATTATGGGAAAATTGGGTAGAAAATTCTAGGGCTTTGATAATTAGTTAATTATCCCTTTTTAACCATGAATTCCTAAATAAATTAGGTAATTACAATCCTTAGGCTTTGGGTAATTCATTCCTTCGAGAATTTTAGAAATCCAAACGCGTGGGCCTTGGGTCGAAATTTCAAAAACCTTCAAGAATACTATATTTTGGAATTTCTTGTTAATTCTTATTCCTGGAGCATGAATTGACTCAATTATGCTATGTTTGGCTAGTTGTGTGCCGTTAAGAGTAGTTTCGGAATTTCGAGCGCATCTTTTGATCCGGTCCTTGGTCCGAGGAACGCTTTTATCGAGGTGAGTCTCCTTTCTAACCTCGCAAGAGGGAAATTGTCCCTCTAGGTAACCTTGTTTTCTATGTGATCTTATTTTGGGACTACGTACGCACCGAGTGACGAGAGTCCGTACGTGGTGGTTGTTACTGCTTCGTCCGGGTAGTTAGGACACAACATGCTCATTGTTTTCCCATGTTGTAGCATAGATATGACTTGTATACTTGTGTGATTGGTAATTTTGTCTTGGAACGTTGTGATACTTGGCTTGATTTAAGTGTGATAAGAGAATCACGGGATGGGATCGGGAGGTACGCTACGGCAGAGTGATGATTGATTGTATTATGGGAACGGGCCGTACGCCACGACAGAGTGATGATTGATTATATTCTGGGATCAGGCAGTACGCCACGGCAGAGTGATGATTGATTATATTCTGGGATCGGGTCGTACTCCACGATAGAGTGATGATTGATTATATTATGGGATCGGGCCATACGCCATGGCGAGATTGAGACTACCAGGGTGGGATCAGGCCGTACGCCACGGTGAGATTGAGACTACCAGGGTGGGATTGGGCCGTACGCCACGGAGAGATTGAGACTACCAGGGTGGGATCGGGCCGTACGCCACGACGAGATTGAGTACCATATGGGAGCGGGCCGTACGCCACGGCATATACCAAACCTATTGAATTTGAGCTGGTTATTTGATGTCGGATATTGATGTACTCGATTATTATTGATGTACTTGATTATTTGTTTTACTTGCCTACAATTTTCTTTACATCCTGCTTATATTACGACTGTTGGACCCTAGTGAGTATCGAGTCGACCTCTCGTCACTACTTCTTCGAGATTAGACAGGATACACACTGGGTAAATATTTATATATATGTACTCATGCTGCACTTTCTTTCCTTTTTTGTAGTTGAGTGTACAGGTCCGGAGGCTGGTCCATCTGATTTTTCAGGCCGGTGCCAAATATTGATAGCGTGGTCATACTTCACGGTGAGCTGCTTTCCTGGCGACTTCCTAGCAACACCCAGGAGTTTCTGTTGTTATACTCTCTATCTAGTTCATTCAGACTGAGACCCTGTATATGTTGTAGTCATTGTATATTCAGTAGTTGCCCGTGACACTCGTGACACTAGTTCCTGGCACACACGCGGTGTATATTCTTGGGGTTTTGGGATTTAAATCTATGTGTATGTTTTATTTCGGCCTTGTATCTACTATGACTTTACCTTCACTCAAGGCTAGTATCATGTTAGTTGTTATAAACTGGTAACCATTGACTTGTTTGATCGAATAGGAAGGGTATCACTTAGTGAAATTTATATCGGCTTGCCTAACCTCGCTGTTGGGCGCCATCGCGACCTGAATTAGGATTTGGATCGTGACAATAGCGCCTAACACCACACTTGCTAGGCAAACCAATGTTAGAATTCGATTAACTACTTTGCATTTATTATCCATTTAGACATAATAAAATAATTTAAAGTAAACTGAATATATTGGTTATCGATAAATAATTTCCAAAGATGAAATAATAAACAATAGGAGAAGACTCTCAGGAGTTGCGAACGCCGGCAGATAAACCTCGTGTCTCCGAATGAATAGGTGGTTGTTCTACTAATGTCTACTGTTGAATAATACCTGGATCTGCACAAAAGAGTGCATGGTGTAGTATCAGTACAACCGACCCCATGTATTGAGTAAGTGTCGAGCCTAACCTTGACGAAGTAGTGACGAGGCTACGGCGGGGCATTAACAATATAACCTATGACAACATAAATAACAAAGAAAGAAAGGAATTCTAAACAAAGAAACAAATACTGCACAATAATAAAATAGCTTCGCTGCCTTTTCCAGGTCTCAGCTATAACCGATACTCAAGTAAATCTCCAAGTTTCCAAACTTTACATTAAAATAATCACATGTGCTAAATATAAGAAAAACTGTAGAGTAACGCAAGAATTTACCAATCATTTAAAGTTTAAAAATCAGTAAAACATCAATATTCCCTATTCATTGTCTTGTTGCGGCGTGCAACTCGATCCCGCCTATTCACAATATCACAATCAATGTATTCACTCTTATCACAGCTCCCTTATCACACCAAATTTTGTTTCAAAATTTTCAAACAGGAAACAGTATAGCCCGTAAGCTTTAAACAATAACATCCCACAATAATATCAGCCCGAATATATGTAATCACTGTAACATTGTCAACCAAACTCAATATTTACGTACCAAGATAGGATTAAGAGAACAACCTACACTTTCAAAACACTTACAACAACAAATGTAAATAATCAAAAGAAACCAACATGTATATATATATATATATATATATATATATATATATATATATATATATATATTTCTAAAAATAGCGTCAAAAACTGCTCAACCTCTCTATAACACAAGGGAACCAAACACGCAACCAGTACTCTTCCAAAATAGCCAAATAATATTTAACATCAATGTAATAAGTCCTAGTAGTCATAGAAACAATAGTGAACATAGAACAATTAAGACAAGAGTCAATTAAATTTGGAAACAGGGAAAGGATCATGTTTAACAGACAATTTGGTGGTACGTAGATACTCGTCACCTCAGCTATATACCACACACATGCTAATTCACATAACAAATAAATTTGGGATTCCTATTCCCTCAAGTCAAGGTTAAACCAAGCACTTACCTCAATTTCGCATGCCACTCACTGCTCAATTATGCTTTTACTTTAGAATCTAATCATAATTAACTCAATATCATTAATTAAGGCTAAAGGAACTAACTTTATTGAAAATTACAAATTTTCCTAAGTTTTCTATAAAAAAGTGAAAACCTTACCCCAGGCCCGCTTGGTCTAAACTCGGGGTTCGGACCAAATAACGTTTACCCATTCTGTCACGACCCAAATCCTAAATCAGGTCGCGATGGCGCCCAATGCCGTGTCAGGCAAGCCAACATTGATTACTAGTGAGTTTCATTTGGTTTACCAAAAACATTTTTCGTCAATTACTAAGTTCAAATTTGAGACATTAAGTGAAACAGACAACCTAGGCCATTTTTAAATAGGAATAGCCATAAAAGTTATAATTCATATTTACAGTCCAAAATATAATGTCTACTACGTGTGTACCAGGAACTAGTGTCATAAGTTTACATGCATCTAGTAGAAATGAGAATCCAAAAGAATACAATTTGCCCTACTGTCTGAGGAAAAGTAAGCAGACATAATAAAATTAAGAAAACTCCAAGGCGCTGCTGGAAGTCGTAAGGGAAAGCAGCTCACCGAGAAGTCTGAACTAGATATAAGTCAGGGATGAGCTCCGGACTGATACCCAGATGCACTTGCCTCAAAACCTGTATAATTAAGTACAGAAGCGTAGCATGAGTACATAAAAAATATGTACCCAGTGAGTATCCCGTCTAATCTCGAAGAAGTAGTGACGAGAAGTCGACGTGATTCTTACTAGGGTCCAAATAATATAGTTTAAATGTAAGACTAATCAGGAATAGCAGCCATGAATAATAATAAAGGCAGGAGCATCAAATAACATTTACAACTATCTTTACGTTTCAAGTTCCCTAGCATGTAAATTACCTAGTTTTCCTTTTCATGATATTCTACAGACCCACATTCACATAACACCCTAACAATTTACAAACACATAACATATCGTGAACGTACGACTGATACGACGCGAAAATAAATGTGCACTGCCGAAGGGTCGAATGGCTCAAAGCATAGATGCATCTATTACTCCGCTTATGAATCGAACATGCGACGCAATTGACATAATAGTAGGGATAACCCCCTCGCGAATCATACGTACGACGCGGGTACCCGTATGCATACACATAATTAACAGGATATCATGAATTCAATAAAGGATATACTTACAGGAAAAGGATCCAATAATAATAATTTCAGAATGTAACCTCCTAGATATTCATTTAAAAGTTCAAGGATATTAGGCAGTCTAAATTAACATCTAAGATTATAGATACGGCACATAAAGCATGCTCGTGAAGCCTAAAACTACCCGACATAAAATAATAGTAGCTACGCACGGATTCTCGTCACTTCGTGCGTGCGTAGCCCCCGCAATTAAAGACATGAAATCATTTATATTTACCTATGGGGACAATTCCCTCTTACAAGGTTAGAAGGGAGACTCACCTCGTGTCAAGTCTACCTTCCAGATCAAGAACGCGCCCGAAACTCCAAATTCGTCTCCCAAGGACTCGAAACTAATCAAATATTGCATAAATAATCTATACTCGAAAGTATGAGATTCGTCTAATTAAACAATTATTTCATCCTAAATTGAAAAATCCCAAAATACACCCCTGGGTCCACATGCTCGGATTCCGAAATTTTTTGAAGGAAACACTCACCCATAGCTTAAGGAACAACATTACATAGTTTTTGTATGATTTCATAACAAATTCGTTGGTAATTCTCTCATTTTCATAAAACCTAGGTTTCTACTCTAACCCATGATTTCTACTAATTAATGTTTTAATCTACCTAAGAATTTAAGTATTAAACTAAGTTTAGGGTAGAAATTACTTACCTTACAGTAGCTAGGTTGTTTATCCCCTTTGCATGCTCTAAAAATCGTCAATGGTGGAAACGAAATGGTGAAAAATGGCTAAGTCCCGTGTTTTAAAAGAACCTCAATGCCTATAGGCTTTTCGCACCTGCGGCTCGAGTACCGCATCTGCAGAAATGGGAAGGGGGGCCTGGGTTCGCACCTGCGGCTCCGCTTCTGCGGAAAATGCTCCGCACCTGCGGAACTTGGCATCCTCACCTAGGGCCGCACCTGCGAGACAAGGGACCGTTGAAGCGGTCTCGCACCTGCAGCTGAGCCACCAAAGGTGCGGTCGCACCAGATCTAGTGCACCTACAGTCATTTGCTACTCGTTTTTGCCTCGCTCGATGCCCGAATGGCATATTAGCCCACCCGAGGCCCCGTCCAATTAAACCAACAAGTCCTAAATTATAATACGGACTCGCTCGAGCCTTTGGAATGTCCGAAACAATGCTAAATCTAAAAATCACACCCCAAAACCTATTGGATCAAACTTAAGAACTTCAAGTTCTAGAATTGGCTAACAATGCGCCGAACCTACTTGTACTACTCGGAATGACATCAAAATTTTCGAGCAAGTCATAAATGACATAACGGAACTATTCCCGATCTCAAAATTCCGTTTGGACCTCGATAACTCAAAAACACGTTCCAAACCTCAATTTGAACATAAGGAAACTCTACTTTCACTATTTGGCGCCGAAACGCTCCCGGGTCATCCAAAACTCGTTCCAAACATACGCCCAAGTCCGAAATCATCATACGAAACTACCGGAACCGTCGAATCTCGATTCCGAGGTTGTTTACTAAAAATGTTGACCGAAGTCAAACTTGGCTTTTAAGGCCAACCTTAAGGTCTAAGTGTTCCTATACCATTCCAAACTCCTCCAAATCCCGAACCATCCATCCCCACAAGTCATAAATTTGTAAAAGAAACTACGAGAAGTCTCATTTAGGGGCACGGGGTCCTAGAATGCAAAACAACCGGTCGGGTCGTTACCCATTCACCCACAAACCCAAATATACAATTAGTTTTGAAATCCGACCTCAATTCGAGGTAAAGATTTGATTTTTACAAAATTCCCTAATTCTACCCAAACCCTCAAATTCTTACCATGAAAAGTTTTAGGTTTTGATTTAAAAATGATGAAAAATAATGAGTAATTGAAAGAGTAAAGTTTAGAATTTATTACCTATGACTTGGGGATGATATTTGGTGAAGAAATCCGTTCCTAGGGCTGTGGGGTTCGAAAATTTGAAGAAGAAAGAAGTCTGCCCGTTTTATATATATTTTTTGCCATATATTTTGCCCCGTTTTTCATGCCAAACGATCCCGAAACTCTATTTTTATGTCTCCAGTGTATTCCTTGTAAAATTCTGGTCAAGTTAGGCTTTTGAATCACTCAATTTGACCTTATAATGAAGGAGATATGAAAGTTTTAATATTTGCAAATAGTGCAGATTTTTAATACGCCGTCAGTGGCAATTTTGTACTTAACCTGAAAAATCTGGCTTTCACGACCCAAAATCCTAACTTAGATCTTGATGGCGCCCAACACCGTGGTCAGGCAAGCCAACAATTGATTTACTAGTGAGAATTCCCTTATTTGATAAAACATTCCCACACTTGCCAAATTTTAAGTTTAGAACATTAAGTGAAAACGGATAATTAACCAACGTAAGAAAATACAGCCATGAAGGATCATGAACTAATATATAGATATACAACCCCAAAAATAAAGTATCTACTATGCGTGTGCCAGGAACCGGTGCCACAAGTCTACATGCGTACTATTAGAATATACAAAAGATGAAATAAACTACTATAATGTCTGAAAGAAGTAGACAGGAATTGTGATGACCCAAAAGATCATCTTACGTAAATTTAATTATGACTGTGTTCCGAGGCCCTGAAAGCCTCCGTCAATCTCACCTCGATGTGCGTGCGCAGCCCGGGCGCGTAGCCGGGAAGCCTTTATATGGAAACTTGATAAAGAGTTGAATTTATGATAATTAATTGAATAAAGTTGACTTTGGTCAACATTTTTGGTAAACTGAACCGTTTTCGTGATCTGATGGTCCCGAAAGTTCCGTAGAAAAATATGGGACTTGGGCGTATGCCCGGAATCGAATTCCGAGGACCCAAGTCCGAGAAATGAATTTTTAAAGAAAATTATTTTCTGAAAATAATAAAGGCCTATGAAAATGAACCTTGATGTGAAACCTGTGCTGCCGGGCCCGTATTATGGGTCCGGAGCCCGAAACAGGTTCAATATGTGTTATTTAAGTTATCTGTGAAATTTGGTAAGAAACAGACTTAATTTGACGGGTTTCGGATCAAAATGGGAAATTTAGAGTTAGTGAAGTTTTGAGGATTTTCATAGAACTTGAAATTTGGTTTGGAATGTGATTTTATGCTACCGGGGTCCGAATGCAATTTCGAGACCGGTAATAGTTCCGTTATGTCATTTATGACTAGTCTACAAAATTTGAAGTCATTCCGAGTAGTATAGACCCGTTCGGCGCAATGAAGTGAATTCTAGAATTCTTAAGTTCTTAAGTTGATTCAATTTGGTTTTGGGGTTGAATTTTTAGTTTTGTTGTTGTTTTTCATGTTCCGGAAGTTCGAGCGAGTCCGTATCATGAATACAGACTTGTTGGTGTCTTTGAACGGGGTCCCGAGGGGCTCGGGTGAGTTTCGGACCCCTCGGAGTTAATTCCAAAACACCAGAATTTTTCTGTCTGGTTTACTTCAGTGCGTTTGCAGGCCATCAGCTGCGATCGCACAAGAGGTTGGACCTAGGGTGGGAGAATGACTTGTGCGATCGCACATGTTTATCCGCGATCACACAGGGTATGCTTGACTGGGCCGTATTTGTTTTCCGCGATCGCAACCCTCACCCCCGCGATCGCACAAAGCTGCCTACCCCCTGCTGCTGCTACTCTCTGCGATCGCCAGCCTTCAGCTGCGATCGCACTGTGCTTCTTGAGGGCCCTGGGCAATTGCCCTGTGCGAACGCACTGGCCCAGCTGCGATCGCATAGTACAAGCAACTGGGCAGTGTATTTTAATACGGGACCCTGCCCATTTTCCCTCCATTTTCATCTTCCTTCTCAAGGTTTTTGGAGCATTTGAAGAGGGTGTTCCACCATTGTCATCAAGGTAAGTTAATTCCTTAGTTTTCATGATTTTAACATCAATTCCTAATTAAATTCCCTTCTAATTATCCTAAAAATTCATAGAAATTGATTGAAATTTAGGGATTTTGGGAAATTATGAATTACTCATTTTTGCCATGAATTCTAGCAAGGACTTGCAGAATTATGATCCTTAGACTCCGAGTAATTGATTCCTTCAAGAATTTTCGAAATCCGAACGTGTGGGCCTGGGGTCGAAATTCCAAAAACCTTCAAGAATGCTTAATTTTAGGATTCTTGTTAATTCTCCTTCTTGGAACTGAAATTGAATCAATTATACCATGTTTGGCTAGTTGTGAGCCGCCGAGAGTATATTTCGGAGATTCGAGCGCATCCTTGATCCCAGGGGTGATATCGTCACGAGGTGAGTCTCTTTTCTAACCTTGTAAGAGGGAATTGCCCCCCTAGGTAACTTTAAATGCTATGTGTACTTGTTTGGGACTACGTACGCACCAAGTGACGAGAGTCCGTACGTAGTGGCTATTATTGCTTTGTCCGGGTAGTTAGGCCATAACATGTTCATTGTTTTCCCCTGTCATAATGTAAATATGCTCTGTGATTCTGCTGTGATTGGTGATGTTTCATTTAAAGGATAGTGGTACTTGACTCGTTTCCATTGCTCTTGTTTTACACTATGGGATCGGGCCGTACGCCACGATAGAGTGATGAGAGTGACTACACTATGGGATCGGGCCGTATGCCACAACGAACTGATGAGAGTGATTACACTATGGGATTGGGCCGTACATTACGGCGGATGCAGGACTTGCTTGATTTCAACCGTATTTGGATGCCTCATATTGATGCATTTCGATGTTTATTTGTCTTACATGCGTACTGTTTTCCTTATATCCTGTCTGTTATTATCACTTTGGACCTTAGTGAGTATCGAGTCGACCTCTCGTCACTACTTCTTAGAGATTAGACGGGATACTTACTGGGTACATATTTATTTATGTAGTCATGCTGCACTTTCTTTTCTTTTCTGTACTTGGCTGTACAGGTCCGGAGGCTGGGACGCCTGATTATCAGGCTGGTGCCAGATATTGATAGTGTGGTCATACTTCACGGTGAGCTGCTTTCCCGGCAACTTCCTAGCAGCACCTTGGAGTTCTTTTGTTATATTCTCTGTCCATTTTATTCATAACGAGACTCTGTATATATTGTAGTCATTGTATATTCAATAGTTGCCCGTGACACTCGTGACACTAGTTCCTGGCATACACGCAGTTTGTATTTTGGGTTCGGGATGTGTATCTATGTATGTGCTTCGGTTTGGCCCTGTGCCTTCATATTTTTACGATTTTAAGGTCGTATTATGCTAGCATTATGTTAATTGTTTGAAATTGGTAAGTCCGACATGTTTAGATCAGATGGGCAAGGGAATATCATCTAGTGTTTCTATATTTGCTTGCCTAACCCCGTTGTTGGGCGCCATTACGACCTGAATTAGGATTTGGGTCGTGACAACGTGGTATTAGAGCCTTAGGTTCACGTAGTCTCACGAGTCACGGGCAGACCCAGTAGAGTCTTGCGGATCGGTACAGAGACGTCTGTACTTATCTTTAGGAGGCTATAGGGTGTTAAGAAACTCCTCTTTGTTCATATCCTATCGTGCAATTGATGATGTACTCAAATTGGTCTTTTACTCTCTCACAGATGGTGAGGACACGTGCTTCTCATGTTCCTGATCCAAGGAGGCCGCTACCCCCGCCGCTCGAGGCCGTGGTAGGGGCAGGGGTGGGGCTCCTGTTCGAGGTAGGGGACGACGGCGTCCTAGAGCTGTACCAGTTGCACCGCTTGAGGATCATATTATCGAGGAGCAGGATGTGTTGCCTCCAGTTGCTCCTACTCCAGCGGACTTTATAACAGCGCCAGGCTTCCAAGAGGTCATGGGCCGCATGTTGAGATTTATGGACACTATGTCCCAGGCAGGCGTACTTCCAGCAGACCCTGCTACTTCCCAGGCAGGAGGGAGAGTTCAGACCCCTACCTCTCAGGCCACCGGACAAGCAACAACACATCACACTCCGGGTACACCGCCCGTGGGTGGAGTTCAGCCTATCGTAGCACAGCCAGATCCCATGCCAGTCGCAGAGGGTGACCAACAGAAGATGCTTGATAGATGGACCCGACTTCGCCCTCTAGTCTTCGGGGGTGAGATGGGTGAGGATGCCCAGGATTTCATCGACAGGTGCAGGGACAGACTGCACAATATGAGGATACTAAAGTCACATTGGGTATACTTCACCACATTTCAGCTTGAGGGCAGAGCTCGCCGATGGTGGCACTCATATGTTCTTAGCAGGTCAGCGGATTCTCCTTCTTTCACTTGGAGTCAGTTCACTCAGCTATTCTTGGACAGATACATTCCACCGTCCAAGAGAGAGGAGCTTCGAGGTCAGTTTAAGAGGTTAGTGCAGGGGCAGATGTCTGTGATGAATTATTAGGCGAGGTTTTCAGAGTTACCTTGCCATGCTCTTATGATATTTCCCACTGATGCCGAGAGGGTGCGGTGATTCGTGGAAGGTTTACATCCGGGTATCAGGACCTCCATGGCCAGAGAGGTAGATGTGGGTACCCCATACCAGCTTGTAGTCGAGATAGCTCGACGGATTGAGGGTTACCGTACGAGGAGCAGGGATCAGGGTCATCCAGGTCAGCAGGGTCAGCAGGACAAGGGCCAGGTTCACAGGTGACTTCAGGGGTGCTCCAGCTAGGGGTAGAGGTCAGTTCGGAGGCGGCCAATTCAGTAGGCCTTCATATTCAACACCTCCACTACCTCCCTGGGGTATTTCAGCGAGGCCTCAGTATAGTGCCATGCCAGAGCACTCTTACAATCCACCAGCCATCCAGGGTGCACCCAGCGGTCACTCCAACCGTCAGAGATCCTCCGATTTCTATTTCAGTGCCTTGTCAGATGATTCTAACCGCTCACCGGCTATTCAGGGTTCTTCCTCTTTGGGGTAGCGAGCAGTAGTGCGAGGGGGTTGCCTCGAGTGTGGGGGGCTGGGTCACACATGGAGGTTTTATCCCAGGTATCGGGGCAAGGCCGTGCAGCAGAGTCACCAGCCTATGATTCCAGCACCAGCGGTACGACCACCTAGTGGTAGGGGTCAGGTTGGCTGGGGCCGTCCTAGAGGAGGAGGCCTGTCATGAGGGGGTCATTAAGCTCCGGCTCACCCTGGGGGAGCTCAGTCTTCAGGTTCTGCAGGCAAATTCTATGTTATTCCGGCCAGATCAGACGCAGTGGCCTCAGACGCTGTGATTACAAGTATTATTTTAGTCTGTGGTAGGGAAGCATCAGAGTTATTTGATCCAGGGTCTACGTACTCATATATCTCAGCATTGTTTGCTCATTTTCTGGATGTTCCTCGTGAGACCTTGGGTTCTCCTTTTTATGTGTCCACTCGTGTGGGCGATTCTGTGGTGGTAGACCGGGTCTACCGATCTTGTGTGATTACCTTATGTAGACTTGAGACTAGAGTCGACCTGTTATTGCTTGATATGGTTGATTTCGAGGTTATTTTGGGCATGGATTGGCTCTCTCCCTATCATGCCGTGTTGGATTTCCATGCTAAGACAGTTACGTTAGCCATGCCTGAGTCACCGAGGTTAGAATGGAGGGGTTCTTCAGTTAGTGCATTCAGCTGGGTCATTTCCTATATGAAGGCTTGGCACATGGTTGGGAAGGGTTGCTTAACTTATCTTGCTTTTGTGCGAGACACCACCGCCGAGTCTCCTACCATTGATTCAGTGCCTGTTGTTTGAGAGTTTTCGGATGTGTTTCCTTTAGATCTTCCAGGCATGCCTCCAGATCGAGATATATACTTCAATATTGATTTGGCTGCAGATACTCAGCATGTTTCCATTTCCCCTTTATCGTATGGCTCCTAAGGAGCTAAAGGAGTTGAAAGGGCAGCTTGAGGAGTTTTTGGCCAAGGGGTTCATCAGGATGAGTGTTCTCCAGTTTTATTTGTGAAGAAGAAAGATGGGTCTATGCGGATGTGCATTGACAATCTCCAGCTAAATAAAGTGACCATCAAGAATAAGTATCCTCTGCCGCGCATTGATTATTTGTTTGACCAGTTGCACGGTGCTTGTGTGTTTTCCAAGATTGATCTGAGATCGGGTTATCACCAGTTGAAGATTCGGGCTTCTGATGTTCTGAAGACGGCATTTTGCACCAGATATGGCCATTATGAGTTCTTAGTGATGTCCTTTGGCTTGACCAATGCCCCAGCAGCATTTATGGGCTTGATGAATAGGGTGTTCAAGCCGTTTATCGACTCCTTCATTATTGTTTTCATTGACGATATACTGATCTACTCACGGAGCCTTGGTGAGCACGAGCAGCATTTGAGAGTCGTGCTTCAGACCTTTCGAGAGCAGAAACTATATGCTAAGTTCTCCAAGTGCGAGTTCTGGTTGGAGTCTGTGGCATTTTTGGGGCACATGGTGTCCGGTGAGGGTATCACGGTTGATCCACAGAAGATTGAGGCAGTTCAGAGTTGGCTGCGTCCTACTTCAACTTCAGAGATCAGGAGTTTTCTAGGTTTAGCAGGCTATTACCGTCGATTCGTGGAGGGATTCTCCTCTATTGCAGCTCCACTGACTAGGTTAACTCAGAAGAATGCCCCATTTCGATGGTCAGACGACTGTGAGGCGATCTTTCAGAAGCTCAAGGCAGCATTGACTTCAGACCAGTTCTATCATTACCTTCTGAGTCAGGGATGTATACTGTATATTGCGACTCTTCACGCATTGCGTTGGGATGTGTGTTGATGCAGGATGGCAGGGTTATTGCTTATGCTTCACGACAGCTGAAGGTTCATGAGAAGAATTATCCTGTACACGACTTGTAGTTGGCGGCGATTGTTCATGCGTTAAAGATATGGCGGCACTACTTGTATTGTGTATCTTGTGAGGTCTACACTGATCACCACAGTTTGCAATACTTGCTTAAGTAGAGGGACCTTAATTTGAGGCAGCGGAGGTGGCTTGAGTTGTAAAAGGACTACAATCTTACTATTTTGTACCACCCGGGCAAGGCGAATGTAGTAGCGGATGCTTTGAGCAGGAGAGAAACGAGTATGGGTAGTTTGGCCTACATTACAGCTGAGGAGAGGCCTTTAGCCTTGGACATTCAGTCCTTGGCCAATTGCCTGGTGAGATTTGACCTTTCAGAGCCTCGTCGAGTTCTAGCTCATGTGTGGTTGCTAAGTCTTCGTTGTTGGGTGAGATTAAGGCTTGGTAGTTTGATGATCCATGTCTGGCAGAGCTTCGGGATACGGTGGTCCAGGGTAGAGCCAAGGAGGTTACCATAGGCGAGGATGGTGTTCTAAGACTTCAGGGCCGATTATGTGTTCCAGATATTGATGGCATGAGGGAGAGGATTCTAGCAGAGGCGCACAGTTCTCGGTATTCTATTCATCCCGGAGCGACGAAGATGTATCGTGATTTGAAGCAGCATTACTGGTGGAAGAGGATGAAGAAGGACATTGTTAAGTATGTGGCCAGGTGTCTTAATTGTCAGCAGGTTAAGTACGAGCACCAAAGGCCAGGAGGCTTGTTTCAGCAGATGCCTATTCCTCAGTGGAAATGGGAGCGCATCACCATGGACTTCGTGGTTGGGTTGCCTCAGACTTTGCGGAAGGTTGACGCGGTTTGGGTCATTGTGGATAGATTGACCAAATCGGCGCATTTCATTCTTGTGGCTACTACTTATACGATAGAGAGGCTGGATCATATTTACATTCGAGAGATTGTCCGATTGCATGGTGTGCCGGTGTCTATTATATCAGATCAAGGTCCTCAGTTCACTTCGCACTTTTGGAGAGCTTTGCACAGCGAGATGGGTAATTAGATAGACCTCAGCTCAGCATTTCACCCTCAGACTGATGGCTAGTCAGAGCGTACAGTTCAGATTTGGAGGATATGCTCAGGGCTTGTGTGATTGACTTTGGAAGTCAGTGGGACCAGTTCCTACCGTTGGCGGAGTTTGCATACAATAATAGTTATCAGTCCAGCATCGAGATGGCTCCATTTGAGGCTCTATATGGTCAGCGATGTCGTTCTCCTATCGGGTGGTTTGAGCCTGGCAAGGCCATGTTATATGGCACAAATTTGGTGAGAGATGCCTTGGAGAAGGTGAAGGTTATTCAGGAGAGGCTCCGCACAACTCAGTGTAGACAGAAAAACTACGCAGACCAGCGGGCACGTGATGTAGCATTCATGGAGGGAGATAAGGTTATGTTGAAGGTTTCGCTGATGAAGGGTATTATGAGATTTGGGAAGAAAGGCAAGTTGAGTCCCAGGTTTATAGGCCCTTTCGAGGTGTTGAGGCAGATCAGAGAGGTTGCTTATGAGCTTGCTTTACCTCCAGCCTTATAAGGAGTTCATCCAGTTTTTCACGTATCCATGCTTCGGAGGTATCACGCTGACTTCTCGCATGTGGTTGATTACAACACCATTAAGTTAGATGAGAAGTTGGGCTACGAGGAGGAGCCAGTTGCTATTATTGATAAGCAGGACCGATAGTTGAGGTCCAAGACAGTTTCTGCGATTAAGGTTCAATGGAGGGGCCAACCAGTCGATGAGGCAACCTGGGAGTCCGAGGAGGACATGCGGAGCAGGTATCCACAACTATTCAACACTTCAGGTACAATGCGACGTCCGTTCGAGGACGAACATTTGTTTTAGAGGGGGAGATTGTGATGACCCAAAAAGTCATCTTATGTAAATTTAATTATGACTCTGTTTCGAGGCCCCGAAAGCCTCCGTCAATCTCACCTCGATGTACGTTCACAGCCCGGGCGCGTAGCCGGGAAGCCTTTATGTGGAAACTTGATAAAGAGTTGAATTTATGATAATTAATTGAATAAAGTTGACTTTGGTCAATATTTTTGGTAAACGGACCCGGATCCGTGATCTGACGGTCCCGGAAGGTTGTAGGAAAATATGGGACTTGGGCGTATGCCCGAAATCAAATTCCGAGGACCCAAGTCCGAGAAATGAGTTTTTAAAGAAAATTGTTTTCTGAAAATAATAAAGGCTTATGAAAATGAACCTTGATGTGAAACCTGTGCTGTCGGGCCCGTATTATGGGTCCGGAGCCCGGAACAGGTTCAATATGTGTTATTTAAGTTATCTGTGAAATTTGGTAAGAAACGGACTTGATTTTACGTGTTTCGGATAAAAATGGGAAATTTAGAGTTAGTGAAGTTTTGAGGATTTTCATAGAACTTGAAATTTGGTTTGGAATGTGATTTTATGCTACCGAGGTCCGAATGCAATTCCTAAACCGGGAATAGTTTCGTTATGTCATTTATGTCTTGTCTGCAAAATTTGAAGTCATTTCGAGTAGTATAGACCCGTTTGGCGAAATTAAGTGAATTCTAGAATTCTTAAGTTCTAAAGTTGATTCAATTTGGTTTTGGGGTTGAATTTTGAGTTTCGTTGTTGTTTTTCATGTTCCGAAAGTTCGAGCTAGTCCGTACCATGAATTCAGACTTGTTGGTGTCTTTGAACGGGGTCCCGAGGGGCTTGGGTGAGTTTCGGACCCCTCGGAGTTAATTCCAAAACACCAGAATTTTTCTGTCTGGTTTTCTTCAGTGCGTTTGCAGGCCATCGGCTGCGATCGCACAAGAGGTTGGATCTGGGGTGGGAGAATGACCTGTGCGATCGTACAGGTCTATCCGTGATCGCACAGGGTATGCATGACTGGGCCCTATTTGTTTTCTGCGATTGCACAAAACTGCCTACCTCCCCCTCTCCCCTCACCCCCGCGATCGCACAAAGATGCCTACCTCCCCC